>JANAVB010015399.1:3340320-3525320 GCA_029216955.1 Iris pallida | reverse complement strand
GTGTCTGTGTGCTTGTGTGCGTGTGTGTATAACCAGTGTACGTCAAAATACATGTCCGATACGACACGAAGACGTATGAGACTTGGGGAGTGACCTGTCAGTCACTGCCCCAAGGTTTCCATCAAAAATGGTGTCACCACATGGTGTGTCTGACGAGAACAGACACCACAGCAGCAGGGGATTGAGACACGGTCTCGTGCACAGGTTCGTGTCCAGATTTGGACACAAAAAGGGACACAAAGTGTGCTCAGTCAAATACGAAATCAAATCCCACATATAGGGCTACAAATTTAATAAATTAGTTTTCGAAAATACGAACAAAAGTTTCATTTAAGCATTTCATCAAACACATAAGCAAGGACACTGATATGTGTCCGATACGGATACCAAACTAATTCTAATTCCTACTAAACTACACCTACAGCTAGGGGACACCTAGATGGATGCATCTATGGAAAGAAAATAGAAATTTAATAGGATTTAGGGGCATTTACCTATTGGGAGCAAATCTCAAGAATAGCTCTAAAGGAAGGTATCCTCCTCCAAGTTCTATGGCCAAGTGAGCTCCAAACCTTAGCTAGCTAGCCTCCAAGACCTTATTTAACAGCAAGAGATCCTAATGCAAGGGACTAGGCTCAATTTGGGGGTAATTTGGATGAATAGTGAAGATTTGGGGAAGAACACTAAACTAGGCTTAATGTGAAATGAAAGGAGGCAAGCATTAATGAAGAGATATTATAAAGGGGGGTGTGCCTCTCTTGGCCGACCATGTAGGGATTAGGGTTAGGGTTTTGATTCACTAGGTAGTTATGGGCTTCTCTCTTGGTAAGTTTCTGTCCCTTAGTAAAGGCCAATGTGTATACTCAACCCTCAAGCTAAAATATCTAACTTAACTAAATATCTAGATATTTCTAACTTAGCCATAAAGTTAACATTTTCTAACTTAGCCTCTATGTTAATGACTAACTCTTAGATTAGGTCAAAACTAGGTTAAGGGCTAACATGACACTTATCAATTAATTAAAATAATAAAACAAAATTTAAATAAAAATCAAATAATTCACAAATGACCAAAATACCCTCAAGGCTAAAAAGTATAAATAAATCACCCTAATCACTCTCTAGGGTTACACTAGCAGAACACCAAAATCATAAATCACCAATTAAAATAGTTTTAAAAGAATTAAAAATTACCAAAAATCATAACATGATTTAAATCTCATTATTAAAAGACTAAAATTACAAAAGTTCAAAATTATCCTCATTTAGAAAAGTGGGTGTTACAAGTCTACCCCCCTTAGAAGAATTTTATCCTCAAAATTAAGAGTGGTCGTACTCCTTCTAGGTCAAACCCCCAACAATCAAGATCTAAGCTTCTACCTAGCAGCACACAAGGTCAACAAGTAAAATATTGGTAGTAGGCTTAAAATAGGTCATATCCCAAATTTGGGTTGGCAGATTTGAGTCGTAAAGGTGTCCCCAATTCGAGTCAAAAATAAAAGTGACCCCGTGGGGTCAATCAAGATGGGGTCTTGTGTCAGAAAAGTCGTGTGATAATGATGAAGCACAAGATGGCGTGTCCGAGTAGGACACGAAGGTCATGGGTGTAGGGTGTCATGTATAGGTCATACATGTGAAGTTGGTTTTGAGAAAACAACTAATCTTGTGCTCCTAAATTAAAAGTCATGGCAATGTGCATATGATAATCATAATTAAATTGTGAATGGTCAAATAGCCTAAATTAGACCGAAAGCTGCGATGCAAAAGTAGTACAAGGAGAACAAGTTTGAGTGGGACAGTATATCAAAGTGAAGATAATCTTGTCTACTACAAACTTATGAAGGAAGTTTCCAAAGATTTACATCTCTGACGTTCTATCAATCAAAGTCACAGAAAGAATATTCGTCTACCTAGAATACTCTCTCTAGGGTTCCCATCTAGCCATTCTAGTCATACTACAACACAAAGCAATCACAAGGTATCAAAACATACAAGCAATGTGGGGTGTATCAATTATCTCAAAAGGCATGCTAAGGTCTAGGCTGGAAATCTGGGTACTTCTGAGGCTCTAGGTGGAACTGGATACTGCTCCCTCAAGATCTCAGCCTGAACTCTCTGTGTCTCCAACACATCCCGGAGAATCCGAATATCTGAGCTCCATCAGAAAACAACCCTTCCGAGAATCTGGTATAGGGTACCACTATAGGAGGCAAAGGAAGACTCTCAGTCTCAGGCGAAGCTACAACTACACTCAAGGACATGCTCTGGTCATGGGTGCCCTACTAGAAAGGATAAGAAAAAAATAATAAATCATCAAGGCTGTAAGGCAGACTAACATCCTATATGAAAACTGGTAGGTATTATAAATAACAGAGAAATCATCTATAATGGGTTACTATTCTAATACCAATGCTAACTATCATCTCTAGGGTACAAACACTCTACAAGTCATCATATCATTACACTATGAAAGAACTACATATGAATAAGCTCTACAAAAACTAAAATATCCCTACTCTTAAGTTATTTGATGATGGAATACAATTTTATGACAACAGAAGGGTACGATAGAGATGATATGTTTAAAAACCTTCTCAAAGTACAATCTGATAATCATATGCATCTATCCAAAATCATGTTACTCAGAATCCTCGTCATGCCAGTAAGCAAGGCTGCGATAAACGATAGATTCCATAACTGGGATATGAACCTCTATAATCATGTCGTATAGAATTCTCGCTATGCCGACTAGTATAGCTGCGAGAAATTCCAAATCTTATAACCAAGATATGTACATCCGAAGTCAGGTCTCTACGTTTCAGAACTAGAACCTTAGAATTAACTATTATTAGATTAGTCAATCCATTAGCCACTTATTCCATGAATTTAGAACTAGAACCTTAGAATTGACTTGTCGTTTTCATGCATGGTTTGTGGTACGTTATATGTTATAGGTTGACAGCTTCTAGATTGGAAATTCTCTCATCCTCGACTTGTGACTACGGTTTGTGCAAGGATTCAGGCAAGTGCACTTTCTGATTGCTTTCGATTCATAGTAGTTTCCATTTCATGTTTATACATATGCATCCTTGCTTGATGACACGTTGTCACACGGATTAGTATCATGGATTTGTTTATACTTCATGACTGTCTTTCAAATGATTAACATACTTGCGACTTGATTCCATGAGTACTAGTTGGGCGGAGAAATATCTTAGTAGACATGTGGACTACCCAGCCATTCACATGCGGGGTGCCGAATTTACCCCCTAGCCATTCACATGTCGAAACTGATATTTCAAAACACATACATAGTTATCTTTTATTTGTTTTTCTTGATTGCCATGTCACCCCATTTACATGCTCGTTTAGTAGATACATCATGTGGTAGAGTTATCTACTTTCTTTCTAGACATGCCATGACATCGGTTACTTTCTAGTTTCATCTCATATATGTTATTTTTCATGTCTTGTAAATTCTATTGTATTTTCGCATTGTCGTCGATTTGTGTGCTTATTCCATTCCTGACTGGAAACCAACATTTTTCAGGTTAGCCGTGGCTTCTTTAGCATTGGGAGATTCGGGTGTATTTGCAGGCCAAATCTAGAGATTAGATAGCTATGTTGTAGTCATTTCAAATATATAAGAACAATGTATTTTCTTCGAATATAATTCTTGTAAATGTTGTAATATATTAGAACTATGAATGAGCGATAAAGTTTATTTGAGCATTTATTTATTGCGGGCTTGACAGCGTTCTACCTTCGACTCTGCGGCGTAGGCTGGCTTGGACACGTCTCGTATCCGAAAAGCGGGTGCGGGTCGTAACAGGTAAAATTGTCACGACCCGCACCCGGAGTAAGGGCACGAGTGCGTGACATCATCCCAGCCTACGCCGCAGAAACGGCGTAGAACGCTGTCTAGGTCTACTATCAAACAACAAATTATAATATCAAAATTTGTCGAGAATAGTCAACTCCGAACGAAGGACAAGCATTGATAATATAATATACTCAATCACAATATTCTAAAAAAGATAAATGATACTGAAAGATAAAGACAACAAGATATAAAACTATCATCCAGAAAATTCGACACAGAAATAATACAAGTCCAGAGTCAACAATCTCAAATACAAACACTAAAATAATAACAAGCCAAAATGTAATCTGGAGACAAAGTCTAGTACCAAACTAATCTAGCTAAGCTACTCTAAAGCCTCATCGGCTGGAGCTAACCCCGCTGAACTAGGGTCTCCAAGTCTAAGCCAATTACGTCATGGAGACCATAGTAGGTAGGACACTCCTCCTCGCCATAATCTGTAAAATTTTGTTAACATATCCAGTCAGGATGGAACGAGCACAAATCTTTAATAACAGTTCTAGTCAGACGATAAAGAATATGTAGCAGTAAATAGAGAGAGTATACTTATGAAATGGGAAGTACACGAAAGTAGCATGGCAAGGTTAAAGCTGTAAACTATAGCTAGAGCAATGGCAAGAAAACTGATCATAACATGTACAAGTGTCGAGAATCATACCATCTACGTAAGTGAATACTAGCTACGACATGTGGCCGGCTTGGGTACTTGCACAATAGCTTTATGACCTAGTTAATCATACGTGAGGTGTATGATCAACACTCACAATCACAATAGTTGCACAATAGGGAATTGACTACATATCTACACTAGTACTCTCCGCCCCCGACTGATATATTAGATCCAACCATGACACGTTATGATACAGAATCTCTGAGAAGGTTGTGATCCCCTCACAGGAATCGTGTCCATACAGTGCACAATAAACAAGAAAGACTAGCACAATGCATACAAAGTAATATAAGGAATAACATCTCATGACGGGATCCAGACAAATACCAATCTGTGTGAACAATGTGTCAAGAGAACAAGGATATCTACACTAAATACAAGAAACATAGATGATATCATAAAACCAAAATATTATTAGAGAATGTACTCGTCTGAGATCCGGTAGAAATATGTCAATAGTGTATCAAGGCTCAGAGTGAAGTCACAGACCTAAAGATGAGATATGCATGAGTTAAATAGGGTTTAACAGTGTATGGCATGATTTCTAGTGTATGTTATACAAATCTAGGTCAAACTCAGGCAAACTAAGTCACACCAAGTCATATTAGGTCAAACTAAATCAAACTAAATCAAACTAAGTCATACTAGGTCTAACAAAGTGACACTAGATCAAACTAGGTCATGCTAAGTCAATCTAAGTAAACCTAAGTCAAACTAGTCAAGGTAGGTCAAACAAAGTCAAACTAGGTCAAGCTAAGTCAAACAAAGTCAAACTAGGTCAAACAAGGTCAAACCAAGTCAATCTAGATCATACTAGGTCAAGGGTTGACCTACAGTTGACTTTTGGTTAACTGGTCAACTCTGGTCAACTTTCAATCCAATCTAGATCAAACCTGCTAATGGTTGACTTACACTTGACTTTTGGTCATCTGGTCAACTCTGGTCAACTCTTAGTCCAATCTAGGTCCAATGTTGACTTGCAGTTGACTTTGAGTTAAAATAGTCAACCTTGGCAAACAGGATCAAATCTAAGTCAAGTATCCCACTCCTAACCATTACCTACCAAGATAATCCACTTCTAACCATTACCTACCAAGATAACCCAAGTCTAACCATTACCTACCAAGATAACCTACTTCTAACCATTACCTACCAAGATAACCCACTTCTAACCATTACCTACCAAGATATCCTAATACCCTATCCATATTGGTATCCCAATACCAATAACTTGGGTGGAAGTCCAATACCTTAGTCTAGGTAAACATACCTTAATACCCAATACACAATCCTAGGTATCTAGTAACTATCTATATACCCCCAAGCCACTAGCTAACCAATAACTTAGATATCTTACCTTGGTATCCCAGGCAAACTCAATACCTTGAAGGTAACCCAATACCTTACCCTAATAAGGTAAACCCAATACCTTGCCTTAACATAGGATAAACTCATTACCTTGGAGGTAATCCCAATATCTTAGCCTATACTAGGGTAAACCACTATACTTGGTGAAGGTAAAACCAATATCCTAAGCTACCAACATTAGAATCCTAAGATACAAATTCCTTGTATCCCAAGATACTATCTATCTACAAACTAACCACTATCTAACTTAGAAACTAACATAGACTAACATCTAAGATATCTAACATTTCTAGACACTCTAACACAATATCTAACTAACACAACATATCCTAATATCTAATATCTATGGTATCCTAAGATATCCCAAGATATCTCAAGATACCACTTGGTATCTCAAGATACCAAGTACCTTAACTCTAACATATGAATATCTAACTTAATCTCTAAAACTAAGATACTATACATATCCAATATATCTATCTAAACTCTAAGCTATCATATCAAAAACACACACTCTAATACACTACCATCTAACATATAAACTATCCAGCTTATATCTACTAAACTCACTCTAGACACTAACTTATTACAAACCATCTAACCAACTATCTTATACTTATAGTATCATTATCCCAAGATACTAACTAGTAGTAGGATACCAACATATACTTTTTAACTAACACTAACATATGTAACTAACTAACTAACTTACCTTTAAGATACTAAACTAGGATACTAACACACACACACACACTAGCTATGAACGCACACACACTAGCACACAAAGGGGGGAATGGAAGGCTTCCTACTACAACCTTCATGTTGTTGCTGCTGCTGGGTTAAGTGGGGCAGCATGCTGCCACTGCTGCTGCTGCTATTGGGGGCAGCAGTCCACTTGATGCTGTTGCTGCTGTTGGGGGTAGCAGTCCCCTCCTCCATCTCCTCTCTACTCCTCTATCTATCTATCTATCTATCTATCTATCTATCTATCTATCTATATATATCTATCTATATATCTCACACACATAATCCCAAATCCTCCTCTATCACAAACACATACACAACTCACTATCTATCTCACCAATACATCATCCCCTCTCCAGTATACATATCAATTCCACCCCTCTCTACAAACACACATACAAATACATCCCTCATCTCACCTCATCTCATCTCCTCTCCACAAACACACACACACTTCTCATCTCATCACCCTCTTCTCATCACACTACAAACATACACACTCTCAAATCTAATACAACACATTCTCATATCCCTCTCACAAACTCACAACTCACATATCTAAACACACCTATAACCATATCAAATCCTTACCCTCTCAACACACACACCACCACACTCTCAAGACACACAACATCACACTCCCACAGACACACAACACCACACACATATCAAAACTCTCCAAAACAGTCCATAAATAAGAATATACCAAAATTTGATCTCTCTACATAAAAATATGATTTGTGGGTCAAAATACATAGATATATACATAGGTATCCATATAAAAACTCTATGGGACATCCTAACTATGGCTAATCTACTCTCTAACACATCTAAAACTGAAATTAAAAGATAAATAAGCCTATGGGGCATAAACACAAACACATGGTGTGCCCCTTTGGAATCTCTCTATGGGGGACACCAAATCTATCCTAAACTCCTAAAGAGGACTCAAAAGAACCTCTAGAACATTCTTAATGGTGGTTCATGCATGGGGGTTATTCTAATGGGTTCAAATCAATCAAAAATGCAAGGTAACATGAATTAGAGAGAAGGTTTTTCCTATTGGGAGTTGGATCCCAATGATTCAACCCAAGGACACGGTTTCGACACGAAAACTCCTTGAAAATGGACTCCTCCCCTTGCTCCTTGCTCTCCACCTCTTTGGTGGATTGAGTGGAATGGAGGTAGAAAGACTTGATTTGGGAGATGAAATCCAAAAGGAAGCTCCCAAGTTTGGGGGAGAACTCAAAATGAAGAAAATAGGCTACAAATGAAATAAAACAATGGAGAAGCCCTCCCCCTCATGGCCGGCCACTATAGGAGCCCCAAATGGGTTTATGAAATGTCTAGGATGCCCTCATCTAGTCTTCTTTTGGTCAACTTAAGTCATACAAAGGTTTGGGGTCAAAAGGGTCAAGTTCTAATCTCTAAATGACTAAACTTGTCATGTGGGTTGTCTAAATGCACTAGCCTAATGAGATGAGTTTCTGGGCCATGTCTAACTAATCTTTGGGTCCCGACTAATGTCTAAACTACCCGGGTCACTAACACAAGTCAAAACTAGACGAAACTCAAACCCGGCTAAACTAATCCCCAAAATACAATATATAAATAAATAAAATTCACAAATATTATAATATAGAAAAATGACAATTTAACCCTTATTTTTTAAAACAGGTAGTTAAAGAAATAAATATCACAAACGATTTTAGCATAAAAGAAATATCTAAGATCGCCTACCCATAATTCTAATTTTGGACACAGTAGAAAAATCGTAATTACGGGTCAAAATGATGTCCACATTGGATCCGCTTTACATCGAAAAGTGTGCCAAAACCTACGATCTCTAAAGTCATCAAGTTATATGTCTACGGGTTCGATTTGACGATATAAACTCATTCATATGTCCAAAGTTGGATTCCAGTGAGCCATGCATAATTTTACTTGTTGGATCGGGTCGTGGGCCTGCCAAAATAGCTTTCCGATCGACCTTCTCAGAATCGGGCCAAACTTGGCTCACAGGACCAAAAAAATGATATGAGTCCAGAGGCAAAATTTTTGTCTCGAGATGACGAACATGCATAAAGTTGTGGGCTAGTTTGCAAAGAGGTCGATACGGCGTATCTCGACCGATACACATCGATTTCATCGTGCACGCACAACGAAATCGAGTTTCGTCGAATTCTACACGTCCGCAAAGTCGATATGCACCTATCGATGATTTTTGTTTCGTGACCATGTTGTCCGATTTATCGGGGCACACGCTGTACCGATAAAAATTTCTAAAAATTCATTGTTTTCAAAACTGCTTTTGTCAATTTTAGGAATGTTTGCAAAAACAAAAGTGTAGAACTTTATTGATACAAACTTTGTAAAAGATTACAATTTGAATTCTGGGAATGGTACAACTTTAGGAATCCAATCTAGATGACGATTGCTTTATCCCTTGGACGATGTGAACTTTGAAGACGGAGCCTCTGAAGTTGAAGACAACTCTGGAATTGAAGGTAAAAACCTTGAAAGTTGAAGGCAAAAGCCTCGGAAGAATGCAGCAGCACTTGGGCAAGAACTCCTGGACTCTCTGATCTCTCTATGATCTCTAATTTTTGATCTCTGATCCTTGATCCCCTTGAATGGAGACTTGAAACTCTATTTATAGAGTTCTGAGAAATAACTAACTTTTAGTTATTCTGAACTGCGCAGGATGGTTTGTGCAGCAATTGGATTGCACAACAGTAGACTGCGCAGGCAGTTGCTGGATCATGGGCCAACTGTCTTGGACACATGGCATCATTTGATCGAAATGCGCATGATCGTGTATAGACAGTTGCCACGTAATGAGCAATTGATGGCATGAGTGCCACGTGTACTTTGTCAGTTGTGTTGATAGAAAGCACATACTGAATTGCACTGATTTTGGATTACACAGACATGGACTGCGCAGGAATAGATTGCGCCAACATGGATTACGCCAACATGGATTGTGCCAACATAGACTGCGCTGCCAGCTGTCCTCGAGCACCGTGCTGCACGATTAAACGAATGGTCGCCTCGTTCTTCGTGCTGTCAGCTGTCAGGAAGATTTGATCGTGTCAGGTAATGATGACTTTTGCCACGTCAGCCTGCACAGTTGGGAGTGTGCGCAAACCAGTGTGCACAATCTGAAGAGTGCACAATCTGATGTCTGTGCAGTGCATCTGAAAGTTGTATTTCTTGATTTTCTGATTTTGTTGATGTGTGCAATCTGATTTTTTAGGACCTACAAGACCCCCTTCAAAGTTTTCGAAATGTGAATTTATTCAAAATTTCGAAATACTTTGAATTTTGAAATTTGAATCAATTTGCGCATGAAGTGAGCTGGCTGCGCAATCAGAGGGATTAGCCCCATTTTCAGGCACAATCTAAGGCGGCCGTTTCGTTTTCGAAAACTATAAATAGTCCTCTTCTTCTCATTTCATTCTTTACTTTGCCTTCTTCGTGCACTTGAGAGAAAATTTTCGAGCTCTTTCTGACTTTCTTCTCCGACGATCTTCATGGCTCCCCGACGATCCTCCGCCACCGCTAAGGGCAAGGCCCCCGCCGAGTCATCAACTAGGGCTGCGCGACGTGCATCTCGTCACGAAACTGCTCATCCAGCGCTGCAAGGTAGATGACCTAATCAAAAACTCTTTTTAGAGTTTTGATTTCACTGTTCCCTCAGAATCCATCTCTTTTTAGAGATGTGATCATACTGCGCCACCCTTTTTAGGGTTCTGGTTGCACAAATTAGTTCGTTCTTCATCTTTATGAAAGACGACTTTCTGCACAATCGGTTGAACTGCGCTGGCAAAAGTCAGCGCAATCTGCTGATTTGCGCGGGACTGCCAGCGCAAACTAATGACTGTTTGTTTGCGCAATCAGATTCTTGCGTAATTTGATATTGCACAGTCTAAATGACAAAATTTTTGACTTGACTTGTACTGAATTTTTTGTTTTCTCTGTCTGATGCAGTTAATATAAGAGAAGATCCGGAATACAAAACTTTTGTAGGAACTTTTTCAGAGTCAGAATACAAAGAGGACTTATCTCATGTGCACTATCCTCAATATGACCTGCCAACCTCCCGTCAGGCTATTTTGACATCCCAAGATAATGAGACACTGCAATGTTTGTTGAATGGACAACCTCTGGAATCAGTAGACGCTGTCATACACAAGAAGCCATTATTCTTGTTCGGCGAAGCTTTTGAGAAAAGTTCTCAACCGAGACCAAGGATGGAAGAAAGAATTGTCCACGGGAAGATAGGATACTCTCGATACCGGATATTTCTCGTTGTCTCCCCTTATCCCGGTATGCTCATGCGAGTTATCCGAGGAAGATGGAATGGAACCTTACACCTTTTCAAGACGTCCGTGCAGGAAAGATTTTTGTGAAGAAGGGGCCGAATAAGAAGGACATGTTCTACAGTTCCTCAGAACGGTACAGTGTCTTGTTAAGAGGTTTGAGACCCGGTTGTATTCCGCCAGACAATTCTTCTTTGCTATTGCCTGTCAGAACTCCAATATTCGCAAATGAATTTGCGAAAGTCGAAGGAAAGTATCCTGAGCAGGACATCAGATTAACTGGATTAGTGAATCCGGATTTTAAGAGATGGAACTGCATAGCAAACTGGATTTTGACCAAGTTTGAAAACAAACTTTAGCAAATCAACTTGTACCAAGCAGTGCATGCCACTGTTTATGGTTTTGTCCCTAACTCGCAACTGTTCTTGGCTTTGGCAGAAAGATACAATTATAGAACAGGGACTTTCATGACCCCTGGTGGAGAGATTGGGTTTGCACTTCATGAGATGCAGTTCATCTCTTACTTGCTAATGGGAGATGCCCCATATGAAGAATTTGTCCCAACTAATGATGAGTTGGACAAACTTAGAAAGGAGAATGCAGCTATGGTAGCAGTCTTTGAAGAACTGCTATGTCATTATAAGATCTGCTCTTTATATTACAAAAATGGCACACCCAATACTTGTTACTCGACAAAATGGCTGCCTTATCTGTTCCTTAATCATATCGAAGAGAAGAAGACTAAGGAACATGACAGATGCTATCCTGATTTCTTTAAGCCATTGAGCAACACGGAAGTGATGAAGTTGATGGAAGGAAGTGGCAATTTTGATAAAGAAATGAAGGATGATCATCAATGTCCTCCTTTAAAGAAAGGAGACACTCTTGAAAGTTACTTAAGAATGGGATATAGACCCATGTCAAAAGAAGCCCAACTGGCGGGGTTTTTGACATATTGGCTCTGTCGGTTTGTAGTCCCAGGATCCAGTGCAGTAGACCGCTTCCATCGCGGTGTTCTTTTTGCCGTCGTTAGATTAGTCTTCGGCTATAAGATGGATCTTTTGTCAGCGATGACTTGTAAGTTGAATGCCGGTCTTCGTCTGTACGTCGATCTGATGCTGAAATCTAAGGGTTAAAAAGAATTTCCTCGGTTGGAATTATCGTATACATATCTATTTGGGTGGTTGCTTCTTCACCATCCTACTCTGATGGACCCCGGCATGGGACCAGTCGACGGCAGCTTTTTGCGGAGATATTCCCATGGTAAGTGGAAGTACACTTCTTTGAGCGAATGTAGATATGCTCTGAATCTGAACAGAGGATGGAACTTTTGTTGCGCTCCCCTTCCCGCTGGATATGAGCAAATGCCGACAAATATGGTTGACTCAAAGATGCAACCTTTGAGCCGTGCAGCTTTTGAGTGGTTGAAGATAATTCGACCGTCCCATTTGGTGTACCAGTTTGAAGAAGAATGTTATTTAGAGCCATATCTCCCCAGCCGATTTGCTCGGCAGTTCGGGTACGATCAATTCCATATGGGAAATGCCATCACATGCCTTCAAGGAAAGGGTTTTTTGATAGATGGGGCTCGAGCTTGGGCTTATTATAATGCTCGAGATACGAAAGTCACATTCTCGATGCCAGCAAATAGCAATCATGGCCCTCGGATGCTATTTACATATTCAGTATTCTATACATCTGCGAACACCTTTGCTGAGAATTTTAATCTCGCAGATAGCTTTGCGTCTTCAACAAGATTGAAGAAGGGAAGAATCAACTTGTCGCTCCCAGGAAATGATGAGGTGCATGAGCCAGTAGATGCACCCTTGGAAGCTTCAAGGGACATTATGTTCCCTCAAGAGGTTAACGCGCCAATGCGTGTTCCTTTGAAAGTGGGTAGATCTCCAGCCAAGAAGAGGAGAAGAGAGGAGCCTCCCGCTCCAGCAGCAAAGAAGAAATTGATATTAGATCATTCCTCGAAAAAGATCACCACTAGGTCTCAATCTCGACAACTGGCCGGGACAATTCAAGGAGAAGCTACCACACCGACCTCTGTCCAAAGACAAGTCGAGCCAATAAATGTAGAGAGTCCTGAAAGACCTCTACATAGAAGAAAAAGATTGGTCCGCAGAGAACATTTAACAGACTCTTCTTCCAAACAAATCCTGTCTTCAGTAGTGGCAGACGCTGCAGCAGGAATTACAATGTCATCTCCCACTCCCATCCCTGATTCTGGTCATAGAACGCACAGTCCAGAACAAAGAGAGGAGTTTGAGCAAAGGGAAGAGATGAACCAGGAAAATGAGGCCGACGAGCCCAGAGACAAGATTATAGAAGAAGAACATAATGCGGCCCAATTTCCTCCACCTACTGTGGAGACAGCTCAACTTCCTCCTACTCCTAGAACCCTTCGCGAAGTGATTGCGGCTCTAGAAGATTGCTTTTACAGCCCGCTGGAAGACTATGTTGACCAAGCTGCAACTACTAGCGGGAATGAACCAGAAGAAGGTGAAGATGAGGAGAGCTCTTCATCTGAGAATGAAGATATGCAAGATCCCGACAGGGATGACGAAAAGCGTATGTCTCCAAATGTTGCCGATGATACCTCAGATCCTAAAAAGGATGTTGAGGTAGAGGCATCTCCAGAGACTGCAGCAGATGAAGGAGCAGCCCCGGAAGAAACTCTCGCCACTGATCTTCATGGTATAAAATGAAATTAGCAATCTCCTTTTGAATAGATTGATAGCTAACATTTGTCTTTCCTGTAGATATTGAGACTCTTCCAACACCTCCGACGTGCCTAGCCATAGTGCCCATAACGACGGTGATTGCTAGTAGCAGTCATCACTTATCTTGTGGCTCTGAAGCGGGCAGTAGCCAAGCTGTTGTGGCTGAAGCTACTTCTGCTCAGCCAGACGATAGGCTCATTGCTGGATTGAACCAAGGTAAAACTGTTTTCATTTTTGATCTTCTTGGTCATTTAGCAAACGACGGGCAAAATGACAATCTTTAGCAGAAGAACAACCAGAAGGGGCGACTAGCTCCACTTTGGCTCCTTTATTCAAAGAACCTGCTATTCAGACACGAGATCCTGCTGCCTCGTCCTCAACAGGAGTAGTTGCGACTCCTGGTACTCTGGCAATTAACCAGCAAGTCATCCAATCGTTCACCAGATGCTTCTTTGAGTCCTTGGGACCTCTAGTTCATAAGATGATGGACAAAGAGGGTGCTGACTTTTTTATGGTTAGAAATCCGACTTCCCTCTTGGTGAGGGCTATAAGGGAGCAAGGTGACGAAGCTCAGGCCACTCTCCTCGATCATATATTGAATGAGTTGGAAATCTCCATAAAGAATTATAAGGAGCTCATCAAAGAGGAAGTGGAGTCTCTAGTGCAGGCAGAGTTCGAACGAATGGCCCAAGCAGCTGATATTGAAAGGGTGAATCTTCAGAATCTTTTGGAGGCTTATTCCACAAAATCTGCTGAATATAACTCCAAACTGGAATCAGTAACCTTGATGGCTGAGAGAAAAGAGAAGAGAGCTGATGAGCTGAGGGCAGAGATTGCTCTTCTCCAGAAGGAGTTAGAAGATGAAATTACTGATCATCAAGTTGCAATCGAACAATTCAATGCTTTGACTCAGGAGAGGGATGAGTACGTGGCGACTTATGGTGCCGAGATTACACGTCGAACAGTGACCATGCCCGTTTTCAATGAAAAAACCGGAATGGAAGAAGCCAGAAGGAGGGTGATGTCCACTCATGAGGAACGGCTGCAGACTCTGAAGCAGCAGATTGATAACCTGATAATACCTCCATCTTAGTGGAATATTTTGTACCTTTATGTCTTTTTTATAGTACATGTGCTTTTGTAATGCCTCATATTTTGGTTAATAAAAGACATTTTGCTGTGGCTCCATTATTTGTTGCATATCTTATTCAGATATAAATAATAGAGATAGAAAATATATTCAGAGGTGCAAGACATGATATATTTCTTGATGATTTTGTAGAAAATAATTATATTCATTATATCTGCTCAGAGGTAATATGGACGTGGCAGAATATATTAAATATTATTATTTCAATTGACAACTTAATCGAAAACGACAAATTGCTGATATGGATGATAAACGAAAATGAATCGTCAAAAAGGTATGAACGAAGTAAATCGTCAGGATGAACGGGTAAACCGTCGAATGATAGAATAAACGGACAAACCGTCAAAATGTATGATAATGAACGGATGAATCGTCAAGTGATGATGAATGAACGGGTGAACCGTCAGGTGAATGAACGGGTGGACCGTCAAGTGATAATGAACGGGCGAACCGTCAAATGAATGAATGAACCATCGAATAAATATAATAAACGGATGAACCGTCAGGTGATAAGAAATAAACGGATGAACCGTCGGGTGGTAATAAATGAACAGATGAACCGTCAAGTGATAATGAACGGGCGAACCGTCGAATAAATGGATGAACCATCAGATGAATGTGTCGTTTCGTTGTTTGAGGAACTTCTGCCTATAAATATAACAGAAATTTGACAGGAATGAGCACTTCCACTTTTCAACATAAAAATGTCGCCTGGAGAAGGATCCAAGAAGGCTGAACTCGCCCCGAAGGTTGAGACGGGCACTGAAGAACGTCCTGCTGATCCAGTTCAGCCAAAGGAGGGAGAAGCAGGCGGAGGTTCGTCTGCACCCAAGCCACCACGAGACTTCCTGGACTTTCTGTTTGAACCAGAAAGGAATGAAGAAGAAGAAGCCATGAGGATGGCTGCTTGCAAGTTTCTGGTGGGTTCCAGCAAAGAGGTTCTCGGCTCTTTTGCTGACCGTGTTTTCAAGAAGGACGGCAGTGGTCCGCGTCCAAATGTAGAGAAGGATGATAGTGACCTTCCTTAATATCATGTACTATCATTCATGATGAAATAAAATTTAAATTTTATTTATGATCTTGAACTTGTCTGACGATTTACAATCATTTACATTTATACATAATACTTTTTAAGGAACTTGCCATTGATAGGCATCATAGCAGCTCGTCCATCCAATTCTGAGAGTTGATAAGCTCCATTTGAGAAGACTTTGCTCACAACGTAGGGACCTTCCCACTTTGCGTCAAATTTGCCTTTGCTCATATGAGTCATAGTCATAGGACGTCTGACCGTTAGAACAAGTTCTCCTTGCTGAAAGGTTCTGACCTTAACTTTACGGTTAAAAGTCTTAGAGATACGAGCTTGGTATAACTCAATATGTTGTTGAGCCATTAACCGTTTCTCATCAAGTGCCTCTAATTCTTGAAGTCGAAGAAGATCATTATTCTCTGTAGTGAGCTCGTTAGCAATGGCAATCCTTAAAGAAGGAATTTGAAGTTCGAGAGGAAGAACAGCTTCACAGCCATACACCAAAGAGAAATGTGTAAAGCCTGTAGGATTGCGGACCGTAGTTCGATAGGCCCATAAACACTCACCGAGCTTTTCACTCCAGTTTTGTTTGTTAGTAGATACAAACTTCTTGAGGAGCTTGATAATAGTTTTGTTGAATGCTTTAGCTAAACCATTAGCGGCAGGATTGTAAGCAGTCGAGGCGACATTGTCAATCCGGTGATCATCACAGAATCTGGTGAATTTCTGGCTAATGAATTGAGGTCCATTGTCATGAATGATCCTTTGAGGTACACCAAATCTGTAGATGACATGGTGTTTGACAAAGTTGATGACGCTACTGGTCTTGACTTCAGCCAGAGGTATAGCTTCAGCCCACTTGGAGAAGTAGTCCGTTATTGCTACTATGAACCGATGTCCTCTAGAAGAAGGAGGATTGATAGGACCTATGACATCCATGCCCCAAGCTTTGAAAGGCCAGAAAGCAGCAGTCGGATAAAAAAATTCCGACGGTTGATGAATAAAATCTGCATGTATTTGACAAGCTCGGCATTTTCTTGCATATTCGATGGCATTTGATACCATAGAGGGCCAGTAGTAACCCATTCGTCGAATGCGATCCTGTAGTTTAGGATCGGATTGATGTACTCCACAGACACTGTCGTGAGCTTCACGCAACACCTGTTTTGCCTCATCACCAGCGAGACAGCGCAAGAGAAGACCGTCATAGGTTCGCCGATAAAGAGTCTTGGTGGTCTGATTGTAGTAGAATCGGAGAGATCGTCGTCGAACACTTGTAGCCTCCTTAGGATCTTCAGGGAGTATGTCATGAACCACAAAGTCGATAAAAAGAGTTTTCTAGTCTTCATTGATAACATTGATTTCAACAAAATTGCTGAACTCAATATTACGATTGTTTTCGATGCAGAATAACTCTCTATTAGAGATAACCACCATCTACTGTCTTTTGATAGGGATGGCTAGGACAGCTGCAAGGTTGGCTAAGGCATCTGCTTCGGTATTACAAGCTCGACGAACATAGTCGATGAAGAAAGCTTTGAATGATATAGCCATGTTGATCGCTGCTTCATGATAAGGTACCAAATCTTGATATCGAACTTCATAGGTTCCTCTAACCTGATTGACAACTAGCTTAGAGTCGCTATAAACTTCGAGATATTCGATGTCCAATTGCTTGGCTAACTGAAGGCCGATGAGTAGAGCATTATACTCTGCTATATTGTTGGAACAAGGTTCATCTAGAGAGTAAGCTCTTTGGATGGTCAATCCATCTGGAGAGACAAGAACAACTCCGACTCCTGCTACAATGGCACCATTTGGTCCAATTCTGGATACACCATCGAAGAATAGAAGCCAGGTCAAAAATTCTTCAGAGATCAGGTTGACTTCCAATGTCTCGTCTGGAATTTCATCGTAAAGCTTGGATGTTTCTGGTATGAGATGAGCTGCCAAGAAATCTGCCAATGCTTGACCTTTGACAGACTTTTGTGGAACATACACCATGTCATATTGGGCTAGAAGAATGACCCATGTAGCCAGCCAAGAATTGAGTGTACTGGGCTTTTTCATGAGTACCCGAAGAGGGTTAATTCGAGATATGACATGAATAGTTTGACCAATGATATAATGCCTTGTCTTTTGAACAGCGAACATAAGGGCTAGACATTCTTTTTCAACCGGACTATAACAGTGTTCAGCACCAATCATAGTACGACTGAGATAGTAGATGGCTTGTTCATGACCCTCTTTATTCTTTTGGGCGAGTAAAGCACCCAATGAATGATCCATAGCACGGACGTACATTAAGAATGGAATGCCCGAGATTGGTGGCACCAAGACTGGTGTGTTCATGAGATATCTTTTGATGTCGTCGAATGCTTGTTGACATTCTTCGGTCCAAATAAAAGATACACCCATCTTCATTAGTTGAGTGAATGGTCTGCAGCGTCCAGACAAGTTCGAAATAAATCTCCTGATGTACGCAAGTCGACCTTGGAATCCTCGTAGCTCTTTTAGGTTACGTGGAGGACGTATCTCTTGAATGGCTTTGATCTTCTCGGGATCCACGTGTATACCCTTGAGGTAATGACGAAGCCGAGAAACTTACCACTAGAGACACCCAAGAACAATTTGGTGGGATTCATCTTGAGCTGATGTTGGCGCATAAGATTGAAGATAGTTCTCAAATCTTGGATGTGATCTTCCTTCAGACGACTTTTGACGGCGATATTGTCAACATAACATTCGACTGTTTTACGAAGATGTTCTCTGAAAATGGTACTCATAGCCCGTTGGTAAGTTGCACCAGCATTCTTGAGACCAAATGGCATCACAGTGTAGCAATAGACTCCCCGAGGAGTGCGGAAGGATGTGTGTTTTTCATCTTCGGGATTCATTTTGATCTGATTGTATCCAGAGAATCCATCCATAAAAGATATTCGCTCGAATCCACAGGTATTGTCAATCATGACGTCCGTAATAGGGAGAGGAAATTCATCTTTCGGACATGCTTCATTAAGATCCCGAAAATCAATACAGACTCGAACCTTACCGATTTTCTTCAGGACTGGAACAACGTTGGCTACCCAATCAGGATGTTGTTCTTCTCGAATAAAGCTACAAGCAATGAGCTTCTTGACTTCATCATCAATTGCGTCCATCATTTCAGGCTTGAATCGCCGTTGCTGCTGTTTGACAGGTTTAGCATTAGGCAGAATGTTCAGTTTGTGCGTAGCAAATTTGGGATCTAAACCTGGCATGTCTTCGTAACTCCGAGCAAAGACATCAATGTATTCTTTAATAAGAAGAATCAACTCTTGTTTATCTGCTTCTGGAAGATTCTTGCTAATAAAGATTGGACGAGGTGACCCGCTTTCTCCTACATCAACTTGAACTAGTTGATCTTCAGTAGGAGGTTCTCTTTGTTCAAATCGGAGTACCCACTGATTATCCATCTGTTGAACCCATGGATCTGTTTCAGGATTTTCTTCAACGTCCTCATCATAGCCTTCCGGAAGTTCAGCAGAAACCATGTTAGAGGACACGATCACACGATGGACTTCACCAATGCTAGTGTCAGAATCCTATGATCTGGAATCGGAAGAATTAGAACGTTCTTCACTGTCGTAGTCGGAAACTGTTGGGGATAAAATTGGAGGAGAAGCATATCCGAGACCTTTCTTAGTCCTGCAGTAGTACATCTCTGACTTTCCTTTCGGAACAGTCGTACGAATAGGAGTTCGTCTACCTTTACCGTAATTGAGACCACCTTTGAAGTCGTAACCCATCTTTCGGACGATGTCTTTTGATTGTTGACTGTAACGACGGAGTTGAAGATGTCCCATGTCGTTAACTTTACTATCATCCGTATAACTGAATTTTTGTTCTGGTCCTTTACTAAAAAGTATTGGACGTTCACCTTTCTTACGAGCAGGAACAATACGGTAAGAGTCATCTGGATCTTTAAATAAGACTTCTGTTTGAAAAGATTGTACAACTCCCATTGTAAATGATTTGAAGCTATCTAACATATCCAAATAGCATTTAGTATAATAAATAACATCAGTATACTGGAAAGTAGATGCTTTTTCATTGATCTGTACATTCGTATTTACAGCAGGACCTTTAGCCTTAGTAGGCTTGGTCAGATTGATTACAAGAGGGGAAGAAGAAGAACATGGAGGTGGCTTGTTACGACGAAGGTCAATAACAAGTGGCTCAGAAGAGGTGAGCTCCCTTTTTCTTTGTTGTGAGCTATATCAACAACAAGTGGCTCAGAAGAAGTGAGCTGCTTTTTGTCTTTGTTATGACGCAAGTCAATAACAAGTGGCTCAGAAGAGGTGAGCTCC
This sequence comes from Iris pallida, assembly GCA_029216955.1. Lineage (NCBI taxonomy): Eukaryota > Viridiplantae > Streptophyta > Magnoliopsida > Asparagales > Iridaceae > Iris > Iris pallida. The sequence goes on along the minus strand of JANAVB010015399.1, from coordinate 3,505,075 downwards.
CTTTTATCTTGATCGCCATCAACCGATTTTTTCTGAACTGGCAAGTGAATAGCCAGTGGTTTAAAAGATTGAGGATGAGAAACACGCCCTTTGACAGGTATGATAAGAGTGTCATTGGGTACTGCATCTTGGTCTTCTTCAGTATCCATTGCCAATACCACTTTCATAAATTCTTCTTTATACATACGAGCATCGTTGCAATATGCTTCGACACCCTTGAAAGGATAAAGGTCTGCAACTTCCTTGTGAACTTGTCCTTTATCATCAACATATTTAAAGCATTGATGAAGAGTCGATGGCACAACATTATGTTCATGGAGGAAGGGTCTTCCCAGAAGAGCATTATAAGAACAACCATGATTGTCGATGATATAAAAGGTCACCTTTGTACGAAGATTGCCTATTTGGAGTTTTAGGCGAATCTTACCCAAAGGTTCACTTCTTCCTTGGTTGAATCCCAAGATAGTAGTGATTGTGCCTGAAAACTATGCACTGGTATTTTTAATGCGTCCAGCATCGTCTTTGGCATGATGCTGAGAGCAGACCCTGGATCTATCAAGATACGATCGACTTTCATTGAATTGACATATCATGTATAGTAGAGAGGACGATCATGTCTATTATCCTCCAACAGCATATCATCCTGAGTGAAAATGATGTTTGGAATCAACTCCAGGACACTATGACAGTGACGGCTAGAGACTGGTTCTGATTCCGGCTTTTTGAGGAGAGTTAAGCAAGTTTCAGCCTGCATCAGAGCTTCACTTAAAGTCTCTCGAGTCTCTTTGGAAAGGCGCAAGAGCTCGAAGATTGATAGTCTAGCCGGTGTATTGGCTAGTTGAGCCAATATATCAAAGTTGTACGGCTTTTCAAGTCCTGTAGGAGATGATTTCTTCAGGGGCTTATCAAAGCGGACTTGTTGCTTGCCTTTGTCAGCAACCACCGGCTTGGGAGGAATAGGCACTACAACCGGTGAGGATGTGGAAGGAATCTCTTCAGAGGAAGAAGATTGTACTGGAACAGGGTCAGAAGAAGAAGCAGGATCCTCTTGAGTTTCAGAATGATCTTTCAAATAGGCTTTCCCTGATCTGGTGCCTAAAAGAATTTCTTCGTCAACTATGGGATCAAAAGACACCATGTTGTAAATCTTCGACTTGCCTTTAGAACGTCCTTTCTTCTTAGAAAAAGAAGAAACTTCGAACTCCGGAGCAAGATCGGGATGAATCCACATAATTTTGCCGTTGTCAAGAGACAAGGGAACGAGACCTTCATTTGGTGGAGGTGGAAGATTCTCAATCTCTAGAGTGGCCTTGGGAATGGGAATGACACCATGTTGTATCATCTGCGGAGGGAAGTTACCGAACTGGACCGAGACCATGTTGGCGGTAACAGTCTTCTCATCTTGCTGTAGAGTAACAACACCAGCATTGACAAGCTCTTGAATTTTGCCCTTGAGCACGTAACATGCTCGAGTAGGATGTCCGATGAATCGGTAGTAGACACAATATTTAGGATGATCAGTCTTACCGACTTCATCAGGTTTCTTTGGATCTGGAAGCTGAATCTTGTTGCTTTTGAGTAAACAATCGCAAATACTTGCAGTGTCATTCTCGTCGAAGGAATATTCTACTTTCGGACGAGGTTCCCTCGGTTGAGGTGCAGAAGGAGTGGAAGTGGACGTAGGCGGAGCTACGTTAACAGCTAGAGACTCTTTATTTTTGTTCAGATTGATGTTCAAAGTCTTTTTTTCTTTACGGTTGTTCTGGCGATTGCCACCACCTGATGTCTGATGTTCATCTCGGTCAGGGTTAGACATTTGTACCCCCAATTATTTAAACTTCTCGACACTCACTTCAGCAGCTTTAGCGTTGACAATGAATGAAGGCCAATCTTGAAACTGGGTAGATCCTGTCCACATACTGATAATAGGCAAAAGATTTGCCTTACAAGTATCAATAGTGACGGCAGCTGGAGTTCTGGGAGGCATCTTTAAGGCTTCACGGTAGAACCATTCGATGAAACTCTCAGCAGTTTTATTGTGTTTCTGTTTGACTTTGTTGAGAGCCGACATAGTCATGTCATTGAATCCCTCATAGAACCGTTCTAGGAAGATTTGCTTGAGACCTGAGAAAGAAGTGATACAACCATCGGGCAAACTTCTGTACCAGTCGTATGCTACGTCGGCTAAACAACCGACGAATACTCTGGTAAGAAGAGCGTTATTTGGCTGGAGTTGAACGGTCATTACCTCGAAATGATTGATGAATTGGCTTGGTGAGGTACTGCCATTAAACAAAGAAATCGTTGGGATCTTGTACTTTGGCAGGAACGGGACTTCCTTCCATTCAATAGGATAGGGCTGCTTGATCCCCAATCTTTGCAAGTTGTCTTTCTCTTTGAAAGCTTCAAATTGAGTTCGCAAGAGTTTGACAACTTCATTGGCATCTTTCGACGATGAAGAAGGGGCAGGTTGAGTCAGAGTAGTAGAAGGAGGAACAGCATTGTAAGCACTACCCCCAGCTGACTGACTGGGTGTAGTTTGAACTTGTACTTGTACATGAGGCATTTGAGGAGATACTACCCCCAGCCCAGCATTGACAGGTATCGAAGATGCTATGATCTCCGGACTTGTAGCAGGTACAGTCGGTGGTGTGGCATGTTGTGCTACTATGATAGAATGTATACTAGCGACCATTTCAGCCATGGTCTTTAGCTTGTCTTCAAGTGCAGCGATTCGCTGTTCTTGATTTGCTGAGGTTGAAGCATCTTGGTCTTCATTAACAACATACGCAGTGACTTCTCTTGGTACAGTGGAAGACACTGTCTGTTCAGAGCTTTCGCTATATGCATCATAGTCGGAGAAAGAATCGTCTCCTGACTGAGAAGTAGGAAGATAACTCGAAGGGTTTTGAGAAAGATTTCCTTGACCGATTGTATCTCGGCTTCGGGAACGGATATGTTGAAATACTCCTTCAGAAGATTCTTGGAGTAGATCTAAATACCGCTGGCTTGGCTTGCGAGGTTTGCCGTGCTTGGAGCACTTTCTACCCCCAGTGTCTCGGGAAGTCATGTTGACAGAAGCGTACAACACTTCTTCATCCTCTGACATAGGTTCAGATTTTGCAAAAGTCAAACGATCGAAGACAGATCGTTTTGTTGTTTGACAACAACATTGGATGATGACTTTGTGGTTGCAATGATGATCAGATGTTTGAACTGGAGGTGTTGAGACGTTGTCCCGTTTTTGCCTGAGATGTTCTCGAAGATCGGGAACAACAGCAGGACGAGGAAAACTCTGAGGGATCTGTTCTTTGATAATATTTGGAATATGATTTCGATTCTTCAAATGTTTAGTCCCTTGAGTGTACAGGAAAGTGCTCACTTCATTAGCATAAGTGTCAGGATCTTTGGCCCTGGAAGTTTGTCTTTGATGTTTGATCTTCGGCATTGGTTGTTTGCGTTTCGCCAAAGTAGGCCTGTTGAGATAAGTCCTTAGATCTACAAACTCACCCCCAGGGGCTTCTGTCTGAGACACCAACAATTTTCTCTGTCTTGAGCGGGATATTTTGAGAGTTGGGAGGTCTTAGAATTCTGCTACCGGGGTAGGTAGAATACCTCTTTGGTCAGTACAAGTTCTCTTGTCATGAAGGAAAGAAGTATCCTTATTTGAAAGAGTTCTAGTACTGATTGGTGCAGAGGCACGTTCAGATTGATCTTCTACAGTAAAAACTGAAGAAGATTGAGAAAAGACCAAAGAGCCTTTTCCTTTATTTTGTGAAGAAGGGTTAGCTAAAGAGCGTTTCCCTCTGTTGTCTTCCAAGTCATGGGACAAGAAAGTTTGAGAAAAGACCAACGGGCATTTTCCTTTGTTTTGAAGAGAAAGAGGAATAGCCAAAGGACTACCCCCAGTAGATTGTACAGGAACAACAGTGTGTTTGGGAAGAGGAATAGAGCCTTTCCCCTTGTTATGAGAAGAAGAAAGTTTAGCCAAAAGGCTATCACCCTTGGATTGCGCAGGAGCAGTTTGCGCTATGAATGGATGGCACACTGGTTTTGGCCACAAAAACTGTGGTTTGCGCATCAGGAGTTCTTGCTACAGAGTGCTTAGGGTGGACTCTGGATGTTGGAGCATTGGACTGCACAGAAAGATTGGTAGCCAATTGCGCCAGGGGCATAGGAGTCTTGCACTTAGCCAAGGCAGCATATGAAGTACTATGTATACTGGCAACAGCAGATTGCACAGCAGTAGCAGAGACAGATTGTGCAGCAGATTTGATGACAGAAGCTTTGGACTGCGCAGCAGTCTTGCTGGCAGATTGCGCAGGAGTCTTGTTGGCAGACTCAATAGACTGCCGCAGCAGTCTTTGGGATCCACACTAGGTGCACTTTGCTTGTGGCAGAAGTGGTTGCAGTACGAGGAATGGTCTTGGAATTGATCATAGCCTCGTAAGCTGTCTGGTTGATTTTCACAACCAGTGTCTTCTGCGTCTTTTCCGATAGACGCTATGTCACATTGAGTTGTCACTTCCTCGTCGGAGGAGAAAGTCGTCCCCAACAGAGTTGCCATTTTGTTTGCAAAAACAAAAGTGTAGAACTTTATTGATACAAACTTTGTAAAAGATTATAATTTGAATTCTGGGAATGGTACAACTTTAGGAATCCAATCTAGATGACGATTGCTTTATCCCTTGGACGATGTGAACTTTGAAGACGGTAGCCTCTGAAGTTGAATACAACTCTGGAATTGAAGGTAAAAACCTCGGAAGTTGAAGGCAAAAGCCTCGAAAGAATGCAGCAGCACTTGGGCAAGAACTCCTGGACTCTCTGATCTCTTTATGATCTCTGATTTCTGATCTCTGATCCTTGATCCCTTGAATGGAGACTTGAAACTCTATTTATAGAGTTCTGAGAAATAACTAACTTTTAGTTATTCTGAATTACGCAGGATGGTTTGCGCAGCAATTGGATTTGCACAACAGTAGACTGCGCAGGCAGTTGCTGGATCATGGGCCAACTGTCTTGGACACATGGCATCATTTGATCGAAATGTGCATGATCGTGTATAGACAGTTGCCACGTAATGAGCAATTGATGGCATGAGTGCCACGTGTACTTTGTCAGTTGTGTTGATAGAAAGCACACACTGAATTGCGCTAATTTTGGATTGCGCAGACATGGACTGCGCAGGAATGGATTGCGCCAACATGGATTGCGCCAATATGGATTGCCAACATGGATTGCGCCAACATAGACTGCGCTGCCAGCTGTCTCGAGCCGTGCTGCACGATTAAACGAATGGTCACCTCGTTCTTCGTGCTGTCAGCTGTCAGGAAGATTTGATCGTGTCAGGTAATGATGACTTTTGCCACGTCAGCCTGCGCAGTTGGGAGTGTGCGCAAACCAGTGTGCGCAATCTGAAGAGTGCGCAATCTGATGTCTGCATGCATCTGAAAGTTGTATTTCTTGATTTTCTGATTTTGTTGATGTGTACAATCTAATTTTTTAGGACCTACAAGGAATCCGATTTTTCGACGTATAGTCGACAAAACTTGATTCTACAAAATAGGTTTTAAAGCCCTTTAGGTTGTCTTGAACTGTGTTCAATTATTTTTGGAAAAATATTTAATGGTCGATCAAAATCTGTCTTCCAAATCGGTATCCTAACAATAAAAAACTGTCATAAAGAGGGTGTATTTAAACTATTTTTCATCAAGATTTTGCTTCAATTTCCTTAGGTTTTAGGTCATCTAAATTTAAACAATTTGACAGGGTTTAATGGCATACATATTGTGATTCCAAAGAATCAACAGGAAGGACAATTGATTTAAGGATGGAGGAATATGACATATAAAGTAGGGTGTATACGGTATGTAGCTGTTGTGACTGTTGTTTGATGCGACAGCAGTTGCTGCTGTGCATGCACGCGGTGGCTACAGGTACTCCGGTAGGCTGCGTATGGAGGAGGTTACCAGGGTGGTCGCAAGGATCACACGGTCAGATTTGGCAGGGGTTGACAGTAGATTTGAACAATTGGGGTTCGTTCGTGCGTGTCTATATATATATTCGATTGTGAATTCGAATTTAATTCGAATTTAAATCCTAGAAAAGTTAGATTTGGATCAGCAGAGGATTTGATTAGTAACAGGCTGAGAAAGATTGGATCAGGATTTAGTTTTAAAAAACTGAGATTTTCTTCTCTAAAATTCGTAGAGTCCAGGGTCGAGATTTGAAGAGAAATCCATTCGTGAGCTTTTTTAACATTTTTCCTTATAATATTATAATATATATATAGATATATATATTATATATATAATATATATATATATATATATTATTTTAATATTGTATATATATAGATATATATATATATATCTATATATATATATATATATATATATATATATATATATATATATATATATATATATTCTAATAAAATCTAAATAAATTTATAAAAATTCCTAAAATCCCCAAAAATATTTCTAAAATATTTGAAAATTAATTTGTACAAATATACTATTATGATTATAACATGACTATTATTATAATACAAATTCAAATAGAGGTTATTAATAATATAAATACTATAATTTATATTAAATAAAAAGCTAATAATAAAAATTAAAATTTTGGGGTTTACACTTTTGAAGAATCAGAATAAATTCAGGTATGAGGAGTACAAATTGATTTTTGAAATCCACTGTCAAGTCCAGAAGGCTAATGGGAACTATTTCCATGACACAAAGGAGATCCCCGGGGTTTACAGGAGTAGGAAAGTGGAGTAGTTGGCTCTAGTGTTCGTCCAATCGATTTTTGGGCTATGATGGAGTTTCTCTTTTGACGAATTTTGTGATTTTGATTTTGTGATCAACATTTTGGTTGTACGAACTTTTTATAGGCTGCGTCATTTTGGCCATATATATATAATATATATAGATATATATATATATATATATATATATATATATATATATATATTATATATATATATATATATGACTTTTTATAGGCTGGGTGGATTTATTCTACGGCCCCCACGGGGTCGGCTGGATGTCTTTGGGACACGGGTTCCCGGGCGAAAGTCGGCTGGGTGTCTTTAACACGGGCTTTAGTTTTATATTGTGTGTGTGTGTATGTGTGTGTGTGTGTGTGTGGTGTGTGTGTGTGTGTGTGTGTGTGTGCGCGCGCGCGCGTGTGTGTGACAAATACAACTCAAGTTGATACTAGGGTTTTATATATAAATTGGGAGAGGGGTTTACACAGTCTCTGACGGCTGAATATGTAAAGTGATTGTGTGCATGTGTTCTGTTCATATTAAGCGCATGCATTCTTTTCAGATTATACGCATGGGTCTTTCCAGACTACGTTGTTCGAATTATGCTTATGCTTTTATTTAAATTATGCGCATGGGTCTGCTTAGATTATGTGCATAGGGTCTGCTCAGATTATGCACATGGGTCTCTTCGGATTGTGTGCATGGGTCGGCTCGAATTATGCGTTTGGGTCATGATCGGATTGGCGCATACTCCAATATGTGCATGGAATCAGCTGTATAGGTGATAGATTCTCTAGGAGTGTAATAACCCAACTTGAATCATTTCATTTAAGCCAAAGCTTGATGGGGTTAGTTATGATTGTGGCTTGAAGGGCCATTTGAAGGAGAATTACATATCCAATTCAAAACCAAAATAGCAAGGTAAACCATAACTTGGTTATTTTCATTACTTAACTTGGTTGTTGTGATTGCACAGGTTTAAGTCATCTAGCGTACTTGTTGACTGGTGGATAGACACTAGTGCATCTGGCCACGTGTGCTCTAAGAAGGAGATGTTCACTAAGGACGAGCCTATCTTTAAAGAATGTGTCGATGGCAAACAAGTCTCGAGAAGATCTGGTGATCAGAATAATTATGTACTTTCGAAAAGTTACTGACACGGAGTGGTGTAGCACACACCAGTAATTTTTGAGGACCTGATCTCAGGTAGTTTGTTATTTGATACAAGCTTGATGATAGACAATATACTAGTCGGATGGTGGTGTCATGGCAAGGAACATGCTTCGATAAGGCTTTCAGATCGAAGGGATGTTCAAACTTCTGATTATGAATGTAATTTGTCATGACCCGCTCCCAGATAACGGATACGATCCAGAAATGCCTAGCCTATAATGTCATTGACAACGGTAATTAGCTGTCTAGACCTCAATAGTCGTTTATGGTATGAGATCAATTATTATCACAATATCTATCGTGTACAATCATGTAACGCCTCAGTCCCAACATACTTGGGACTAAGTACGTAGACATGCCAGCTGCACACATACGAAGTATACTCCAATATATGGAACCTTCGTATGTATACATAAGCTGTAAGAATGTAGTAAACCATGATAACTAAATCTCATCCACAATAAAAAATAATATATGACAAAAGTCAACACTGAATTGTTATTTGTACAAAAGTTGGGCTGAGACAAATCTACTACCAACTACTTCAAATGAGCAAAAATGTACAAAAAAATAATCAATAAAGATGGGAAAACGAACCAAGGGCAAGCCTCCTCGAGGAAAAGGGAAGACCACGATCTTGGCTAGAGGACCTATGAAGCATCATGAAAAGCACCCACTTGGAGAGATAACCAGGTCCTCAGAGGGACGTAACAGATACAAGAAAATATCATGCCAATAAACTGTGATATATAATAGAAAAGAAAGGAATGTATGCAATAGGGTGCCTACCAGTTCTACAGTGATAATGCAGTTAAGAACAAACCTTCAACGCATGGGCACTCTGGCTGTAGGAACTTAGGTATGGTCCACCAGGATACCAGGGACCTCAAAGATAACATTCATCGAATGTCAGAGGCCAGCAGGATCAAGAATAGGAAAGTGCATACGTGGCCCATACGTTAAGGAACTGTCCTCCCCACCCAATGCCTAATATGGTCACCTCCATGTCCCATAGTAACCTCTAGTAACTACCAAGCCACTAGCATACAATTCTATTAGCAGTTACTTATAACCGTCGCACGTCTCATACGTATCGGTGGCCAGCCGACTACGTGAGTACGTGTCCTACATGTGACTCACAACTCGTGATGATCATAGTCATGGCCGTATGAGATATGCCAATACCTCATCATCAATGGGTGGTCACTAAGCTAAGTCAATAAAAAATAACATAAACGTAAGTAAAACGACCGATACAGTCGCTTGCACCAGTGTGACTTGTATGCACAGTAATAACCCATGCAGTATATAAATAAAACTGAATATAAATAACTAAAAAATAAATAAACTAGCACAGGTATAGTGGCAAAGTATCTTGTCTGGCGGTACGGGAATGGCAATCCAACAAAAGTACGTCAGCATGAATCTCAAAATCCACGAACGGCTCCGGATGCTGAAACAATATCAAGAACATCCCTGGTGTAAAAGATATATCTAGGAAACGCTTGTACAAAAGTTCAATTCTGGAACAGGGGCAAAATCGTAATTTTGGGTCAAAATAATGTCCGCGTTGGACCCGTTTTGCACCAAAATGCGCACCAATGTCTATGGTCTCGAAAGTCGTCAAATTATATGTCTACGGGTCCATTTTGAGGAGACAAACCCAACCGTATGTCCAAAGTTGGAATTTGGTAGGCCGTGTACAATTTGCATGTTGGATCGGGTCGTAGGCCCGCCAATAGGCGTTCCGGTCACTTTCTCAGAATCAGACCAAACTTGGCACACAAGACCAAAATTTTCATGCGGTCCTGCTGTCGTAAGTTTCATCTCGATACGACGAATGTATACGAAGTTATGGCCAAGTTTGCAAAAGGTCGATACGGGGTATCTCGACGGATACGCACTGATTTTGTCGCGCACGCGCAACAAATCGAGTTCTGTCAGTTCCACACGTCGGCAACATCCATATGCGCCTTTCGATGCATATAGTACACGACCACATCGCCCGGTTTGTTGGAGCGCATGCCGTATCGGGAATTTTTTTTCGAATTTCAGTTTCAATACAACAGTTTTCTCCTAAGTTTAACAACAATTAACTTCCTGTATACATACTGAAATATAGAACTACCAGATGCGTTTTAATCTTGTTTGTGTTGTCTTCGACTATTTTAATTAGTTTTTGCAAATAATAATAGGTTGGGAATTCTGGCCTTCCAAAACAGCCTCAAAACTGTTTAGTTCAGACGAATAAGCACAGACTTTTCGTCAACTTTCGACTAATTTATCGGGATGGTCTGGGGTATCTAGCCCGATCTAATTAACCTGTCTTATAGTCCTATATGTCGAGTTAGCAACGAACCAGTTGGCTCAAATTTAATCACGAGGTGGAGGCGAAAGAGGAAGGTGAACATGATTACCTGGGTTTGGTTTGAGAACAGAGAATACTATTTTCTGTCGAACGAGGCTTCTTCGGTGACTGGGGCGGTGGTTCGCGAGCGGGGCTGCGTACCGGTTTGTCGGGGATCACCTCAGGCGGCTGAATGTGTGAGGGGGTGTGAGAGATTAGGGTTTGGATTCGAGAACCCTCTCGATCTCTCGTTCTCTTTATATATCGGGGAGGGGGCGTTGTGCTCTCAGTTTTGTATATATACTGTTCCCGAGGTGGAAACAGTATTAAAAATTCCCTCTCTCTTTTACAACAGATATTAATAGCTATATATAGATATACCTAGATCTCTATATAAACGTAACTTTATACTTTTAAAATATATATAACAATAAAATATATATATATATTATATTATAAATAATATATATATATATATATATATATAAATATATATATATATATATATATATATATATTATAAATATATATAATAACAATAAATGATCATACTAGTAACCACTGCAATAACATTAATAATAATAATGATTCTAATAAATAACTGAAATAGCCTAATAATAGTTTTGGTAAACAAATCCTTCTTACTCTTTATCTTGCGCTAGAAAATTGTACCAACATTGTAAAACGCTGCTTAGGACTAATGATACCTATAATGCACATGCAATAATATTTAGAAAATATTTGTAAATTCCCAATTAAACAATAAAATTTTCTAAAATTCAGGAGTTTTACATCCTACCCAACTTAAAGAAATTTCGTCCTGAAATTAAAATAATCTTAATATATAAAAATATAAAATAACGAGCATTAATGCAAGGGAGGGCAGGTACATCATATCGTAACTCGGCTTTCATAATTATGGAGGAGATGGTTATCACAGAAACCAAATTTGTCATTATATTCTACAAGATAGGGTATTCTTGGTTCAAGGCCCTACCCAACTTATAGAAGTTGGCTAACCGTATAAACGTCATTACAAAATTTCTTGGAAGGGACAGTTTCTAAGAAGAGGCACGTGGATATTGGACACTTCTGCCCGCACTCACGAATTCTAAGTGAGCCTAGATATGGTAATGGCGTTCTTGGTGATTATCCACTATAAAAAAGTTACTACAATCAAACATTTCCACTCTAGAGGTCAAGCTTCTGACAAGCTGGTAGGGACCTCTAGTTTGAATATACTAAGGTGTGTCGGTTTAGAAGAATTCTCTGTCCGTCTAACATAGGAAACTAAGAAGTGAGTTTGAAGAACCGAGGGAAAGAAAAATTTATGGCCAAGTGATGAGAATCTATGATAATTAAAGAACCATGCTATAGAATATGATTTGGTAAGTGTTTGGAATCTTTAAGTCATAATGACTAGTGTGTGCAGGATCGATGTTTTGGTGTTGTATAGAAGGCATGTGCTTGCTAGGATGAAATGCTCAATTCATGTGTGTGATGCATCTTGCATGGATTATTTTAGTTTAGTTAAGGGAATGGGTCGGTATTTGCATGGTTAAAATCAAATGGGACGAAAATAGACATCTATGGGTTGCTCTAAGAAAACTGTGTTATACATGTGGTGTAATTGAAATAGAGCACAAGATGGTGCGTTTGTGTGAGGCATGTATGTTATGTTTATAGCTTGACTGGTCTAGTTTATGAGTGTGAACCATATTGGAAGAAAAAGGCTAGTGTTGTGCTTAAAATATCTCAGTCACGGTAGAGGATACCAATTGATACGGTATAAAGCTGGACGTTATGAACCACTAGATTTTTAGCCTAAGTGGAATCGATCTACCTTAATCATCTGCTAATTCAAGAACCTTACATTCTATATAGGCTTGCATTCCCTAAGGAAATTCCTTTCTCGAAATTGTAACTAAGTCACGATTTTATGATACGACTGAATTTTAAAGAGCGAGGGCTATGACCTTTTTATCCTTGTCATCTAAATGCACGAGTGAAAAAAGAAATGTAATATAAAAACTGTTCCACATTTTCCAATCAATTGGAAGAGCAATTACATTTGGAAACTAATTCTAAGAGGTAGTGTCCACTAGATTCAATGTCCTAAGCAGCTTATGAAAATTTGGTTATTCGGGGATCGTACAGTAATAGGACTTCTAAGTGGGCCAAATTCCAAGAAGATGTATAAGGCTATAAGGTTCTGTAGTCATGGACTCTATAAAAAGTCTAGATATTACTTACTTAATATTGCCCATAGGTTGACTATGTTTCATCAAGGCAGTAGGAAAGGTCTTGGCCATGTATAGCCGAAAACAAGTTGGTACTACGGGGTTCCATTCATATCATAACATGGGTTACTAAGAGACACGGTTAAGGAGTTTATGGAAGGAGAACTAGTGGACCAAGAGGTGGGGACCACATAATAGGAAGAAAGATCTATTTCATCTAGTTTTTTATAGCCCCAATATGGCGATATGCAAGGATAGATTTAGCTGGATCTTAATGGATTCCCTAATTGGGCGTTGATCTTTGATTGAATGAATCTAGATTAATCTATATTGACTAGGCAAGATGCTATGAAATTAATCCGAGCCATCCTTAGTAGGTTGGGTAATCTTATAGGTTCCAAGTCAAGTGGTCGGACAAATTTTCCAGCCGGGTTGGTTAACCATGTTCCTAAAGTCCGAGAATACGCCTTCTGTGACTTTTGTTTAAGTAGTACAAGAACACTCAATGAGTGGCTCACTAGTGGCATATGCGTAGTGAGCTTCGAGTAGATCACAACCATGTATTGGGTCAAAAAGATTTGAGTCAAAGTTGGATCTCTAATCGAAGTCCGAAAATATAATGGTGTTATGGTAGGGGTTTACCTAGCCTTTTTGACTTGAAAGTCGCATCAAACATAGAGTAAGAGGGAACATGTTTTAGTGGGACATGATATGTCTACATGAATGTGGAGTCGTCTATGTCTTGCATATGAAATTTTTGGAAGGTAACAGCTGGTCTCGTGCTCCGAATATCGATGTCACAGTAGGGGACATCAAATGATCTAAATAGAAAGTGGAAGTTCATGAGTCACTAATTTACCATCCTATTGAGAACCTATTTACTTTATTCCATCTTAAGCTTAGTGAATCAAAACGTAAAAGGCTTACAATCTATTCACACTAGTAACTAGGACATGGTGCAGGAATAATGAGGTTAGAAATATTTAATTTGCGACATTATACCTTAACTTTTGATAATAATATGGCACGGTGTGAGCGTTAATGTGATATGGTATGTATGAATCAGTTCGAGGAACGTATCCTGATTTCTAATAAATGGAAAGATTGGTACAACTATACGAGTCGATAAAATATAATGACCCACCCTCTATAGTATACGAGTGTCTATCGATGGGGTAACGAACTCTAAAGCACGTCATATGAAAATCTTCTAACGACTAAGTCATCAATTTATATTCGTGTCAAGCCTGCCAGACTCAGGTTATAAGGGTTCTAATGGTACGTATCGAATGAAGTGCTCGTGCATTACTGTTGATAACTAGTATGACGGAGTATTATATTATGAATACTGGCTAAGCTAGTGAATGCATTGCTCTAATGTTAAGTCGGGTCTTAAAACAAAATTTTCATAACTAAAATGATACCAGTTGGATTCTAATCTCAGGATGGTGTCTATCATAGTCATGGTAATGCTTGTCGTTACTTTGTCAATTCATCTTAAGTCTGAAGTGTGGGCTGGTCGGGTAAGGGTTGGCTAGTTACGCAAATCTAGAGAAATAATTTGAGACTCATAACAATTGGTTCCTTGAGAAAATATAGTCGCCTTGGTTTGTGTTTCGACCAAGGGTACGATTCTAATCATTATCAAATTCAAATGACTAGAAGGTCACTATAGTAGTTTTAGGGTCGAGGGAGAATAGGTAATTCAAGGCAAAGTTGTAGCCACTTGGCTTGGCCGATGGTAGCTACACTTGTGTATACAACTTCCATAGCCATAAGGGAATACTCCGGGTCTACTACTATTATTTGTTTTTCCGGGATAGGGGATGGAAAATAATGGAGGGTTCGAGGGAGATGTCCTTGAATACAATACGATGTTCAAGGCGATTGAGTAATTCAAGGGAGTTGTCAAGATAGTTGCGGATGAGATACCTAGAGACATCTATCTTAATCCACGTGGAAGAATTATATAAAGAGTGAACCAAGTGCACCAAGGTTGATCAGAACATAATACACTGATTCTGATTAGATAATATGTTAGTGGGCGTCCCCAATATACATATGCCATGAACAAGCTCGATAAGGGTAAGTTTGCAAAACTAGGCTATAAATAATGACACATTCACGGTAGTGCAAGTATAAGTACATGAGATAATGGATAAAACAGTTATAAATAGTTTAAGTTTCATAAGGATCTAAGTCTTGTCCGGTGTTCCTGCTTATACAGTCGTCCTACTGCCTCTTGTATCAGTCTGTGGTTGACCAATGGAGTATATATGGGCTACTAAAACTCTATATTCTAGGTTAACATATATTTCTACACTAGCATATATTCAGTTGCCACCATGTTACACTTCATTACTAGGTTACAAGGATACGGGGGGTGGGCTGTGAGGCATACTACCCAACTTATAAGTCAACTAATAGAGTAACTGAGATTATAACACGTTTACTTGTGTGAATTATTCCTAACCTCCCTATCAAGCACGAGCAAAAAAGATAAGATTTATAGCGAAAGGAATCAAGCAGAAGGAAGTCAAGGTAATCAGATGAGAGTTGAATTGAATTCAAGAAAGGAGGTTAAGTGTGTGGATGAGATTCTAGACTCTAATCCTATTGCAGGCTCACATCGGTACAGTAACATAACCAAAGTGATAAACTCGACCTGTATGGGCTACTACAAAAACATGTAACGCTCCAGTCCCAAAATACTTGGGACTAAGTACGTAGATATGCCAGTTCCACACATGCGAAGTATACTCCAATATATGGAACCTTCGTATGTATACATAGGCTGTAATAATGTAGTAAACCATGATAACTAAATCTCATACACAATAAGAAAATAATATATGATAAAAGTCAACATTGAATTGTTATTTGTACAAAAGTTGGGCGGAGACAAATCCACTACCAACTACTTCAAATGAGCGAAAATATACAAGAAAATGATCAATAAAGATGGCAAGACGAACCAAGAGCAAGCCTCCTCGATGAAAAGGGAAGACCACGATCTTGGCTAGAGCACCTGCGAAACATTATAAAGAGCACCCACCTGGAGAGATAACCAGGTCCTCAGAGGGACATAACAAGATACAAGAAAATACCATGCCATATAAACTGTGATATATAATAGAAAAGAATAGAATGTATGCAATAGGGTGCCTACCAGTTCTACAGTGATATTGGTTAAGAACAAACCTTCAACGCATGGGCACTCTGGCTGCAGAAAACTCAGGTATGGTCCACCAGGATACCAGGGACCTCAAAGCATAACATTCATCGATTGTCAGAGGCCAGCAGGATCAGGAATAGGAAAGTGCATACGTGGCCCATACGTTAACGAACTGTCCTTCCCATCCAATGCCTAATAGGATCACCTCTATGTTGTAACGTCCCAGTCCCAAAATATGTAGAACTAGGAACGTAGACATGCTAGCTGTATACATACGAAGTACATGGCCTCGTATGGATACATAAGCTGTAAAATGCAGTAAACCATAACTTACTAATCTTATCCACAGAAATATAAAAGATCATATAATAACCATGATTTGTCTTGGTACAATATGTTAGGTGGAGACACATCCACTACCAACCAAATGAAAGGGAAGAAGTACATGATATATAAAATGATTTGACGAAAGTAGAAAGGTAGATCCAAGACACGTCATCTTCGATTAAATGAAGAAGATCACGACCTCGGCTAGAATACCTGCGGAAGACATGAACACACACCTGGAGAGATAAACAGGTCCTCAGAGGGACATACAAGATACATAATATCATGCCATATAAACAGAATAAATACTGCTCAATAATAATAAGTAAGATCGGATCATAACATGGTCCAATACCTCACCATTTGGAACATACCATCCCCAACCAAACAAGACAGGAGATGGCACACTAACCCACGGTGAAATATCTTTCCAAATTATAAATCCAATATGGTATCCGGACCCCAACAAGGTTCAATACCTTCTCATCGTGAGTAGTAAGCCACACCTACAACCAAACAAGGATAAGATGTGGTGAACTAATCCATGATAAGTTATTGTTCCAAGCCACGGTCAGATACAGTACCCAAACCAAGAGTACTCATACCTAACGGATAAGGTAGCCTAACCAGTCTAAGTGTATACAATTTTAAGAACATCCTCCAACGCATAGCCCTGGCTAAAATAGGATCGACATGGTCCCCCCTTGGGGTACCAGAGGACCAATCAATAAGAGCATAACGTTCCGTAGAACGCCAGTAGCCGTCAGTAATCATGGTAATCTCACCCGCGTCTCCGGCGGAGCTCACGGGTTACAAAAGTTAAAGTGTATAGTAGCCCATACGCTAAGGTATTGTCCTCCCCGCCCAATACCTACAATGTTGTATCTACAACACAAAACCTCTATTAACCGCTAAGTCAAACTAAGCATGCAACCTCTATTAGCGGTTAATCCTATCGCATGGCTTATACGTATTGGTGGCCAGCCAACTACGCATGTCCGAGTTCTATATGTGACTCACAACAACTTGGTACAAATGTGTCAAGGCCAATGAATACAACACACAAAGGGTGGTCCCTTAACTCTAAGTTCAATGTATAAGAAAATAGTACATAGCAGGAAATAGAACTAAACAGTAAAATTTGTATCTACTTATGCCATGTATCACAGTTTATTTTACAGAAAATAAATAATGAATAAATGCATGAATATGAGCTAAAGTAATATAAACAGCTAATGGCAAGGTATCTTGCCTAGTAGTGACTCCTGGCGTGATGCGATGCTCATGATAGCACAACATGGCTTCGGTGATACAATTACGCAAGACGGGCTCCAATAATGGCACGGATTGTTCCATCGGGTCCAGAAAGGTCGAATTAGTTAGGTTGATAGGAGGAAGCATAGAATTGGCGAAGGAATAGAAAAAATGGGACTAGTCAAGGGCATGAGGATAATCAAGGGTAATTAGATAAATAATATATATATAATTTTTGAAAATATTTTTTAATACTTGAAATATAATTTGTTAGTCAAAATCGCTTTCAAATAAATATCCAAAAATTGAAAGTCGTTTTAGGGCCAAACTCTGATTTGTATAAATATGGTTTCGAAAGAGAAAATATATTAGTTAAAACATATGAGAAATACCAAAAAAATTATTTTGAAATTTTGAAGCTACATTTTATGGGTCAAAGAATTTTTAGGTGAGTATGTTGAAAATCATTTTAGACAAAAATGACGTAAATAAGATACTAAATAATATGGCAATATATTAGAAATATTTTAATACATTGAGAAAAAAAATAATATAGGTATTATTGGAACCAATGAAAATAATAATATAACTACTAAAAAATACCATTATAATTAATGTTAATAACAGTAAATAAATAATAATAATATATAAAATATAAATAAATAGTAAAATACTAATGATAATAATTGATAATAAAATAAATAAAAATAATGAGGTATAAACACTCAGTAAGAACGAAAAGAAAATAAAAAAGTGATAAAATAATCAACAACAACAACAAAAGACAACACAACAACATAAAGAGTAATTCCTTCTCTTTCGAGAGAGAGAGAGTGCCATAGCGGGTTTTTGGGAGATGGGGGAGCGTGCGTACGAGAGCTTGGAGAGAAAGGTGGGCTTACCAAGGAAACGGGCAGCAGCTTGTGCAGCAGCGTGGCTCGACGGCACTACGACACAGTTGTCGTGGCGAGGCGGGGCTCACGTCTGTAGGGTCGACGACGCTTATGTGCCGGGGTTGGCTAGCCACGACGGTCACCGGGCACAGATCTGACGGTGGTGATTAGATCTTGGGCACGACGGTGCTGACAGAGTTTCGAGTCCTCGGCGACGACGAGATGGTGACGATGGCAACGTGCGGTCAGGAGGGAGGAAGTCGAGAGGGAGGTGGAGGTGAAGATCCGGTAGAGGTGGAACACGGTGGTGCTGATAATTCGGGTGGCGATGGTGGTGTCCGGGCTCGACGAGCTAATGCTTCCCCGGGATCTCCAGATCTAGACGCCTGGCTCGGCGCAAAAGGACGGCCGGGTGAGGCTGGTCGGGCTTGCGGGATGGCGGAGCTCACCGGGGAAGAGCGGTGCGCAGCTGCTCGAGGGCTCGTTGTGATCACGCGGCAGCGTCGGGGTCGAGATGGCCGGGGAAGGCACTGGCAAGCGGATTTTGGGTCGCAACACAGAGGAGATGGTCAGGGCGACAGACCGGGACATGGCTGGGTGCGATGGTGACGGGCGTTACGGGTCAGAAGAAGGTAAGGGTTTCTATTTTTTGTTTGTTTTTGGTGTTTGGGATTTTGTGGTAACGGTGGTCGGTTTGGTTTTGGGGGCGACTGTGACGGTTGGCGTGGTTGCCGAATTTTGGTGATGATGGTGGTGTTGGGTTATGGTGGCTGTTGGCGGAGGTTTGATGGCAGTGGGTGGTGGTGTGGCTATTGCGGTTGGGGTATTGGTGGTGTATGGTCGTCGTGGTGTCAGGAGAAGGCGACTGTCTGCTGTGGTGTGGGGTGATTGCAGCGGTGGTGGTGGTTGTTAAGGGGCTGGTTTGAAGTCGGGATGGTGTGGTGATGAAGTTCTGCCAGGGGCGACGGGTGAGGGTGGTTGTCGGGGTGGATCGGTCGATCTGATACGGGTAGCCGAGGGAAGGCCAGGCGGAAGATGGTGGCAGAACGGTGGATGGTTGGGTTAGGTTAGAGATTTGATTGTGTCGGGGTGTATTCGACACAGAAAGATTGTATATGTACAAATGGAATAAGAATTTGGATGGGGGAACATGGACACATTGTACGGCACGTTTGTGGAAGATTTGTGGAATGGATGAAAAACTTATGGAGGCTCTCCTTATATAGGAGGTGGATCCCCTAGTTTGATAAGATGTAGGAGAATTTTAAATCCCCATAGATAGATTACTAGTAATCCAAATCAATTTAAAATCAAATCAAATTCAAATCTGATCAAATTTTATATCAAATTAAATCTTATCTATAAGTTTAAAACTATTTACGAATATAACCAATAGATTAAATCTTAATTTAAATTACTATAAATGATTTACATTAATCCATAAATTTTAAAATATCTTAATAATAAATAATATTAATAATTAATTTCAAAAATTGTAATAAATATTTAAATATTAATAGAGAATACTTTAAAATATCCTTTTTAATAAATTAGGATAAAATAATTTTGAAAATTCAATATATATACATGAATTAAATTTCTTGTACCCGTATGCAAATAGTATTTACATAAAATATTTCTTCTAACTTTATTTATACTTAGATAAATAAAAATAGTCTTTTAAATAATTAGAGTTTTGACAAAGTACGATATGTTATATTTTATGCTCAAACAAGATAAACTATCTTATATAATTAGAAAAATACTTAATTTCTATATGAAGATTATATACTATAAAACCTTTGTATATATAGATATATACTTCGTATATACGTATTCGTATACGACGTAAAATACGGAAAACAAAACCAACATTAATTAAATAAATAAATTAAAAAAAATTACAGTGAAATTTAGGGGGTTTACACATTCCCATAGGAACTCTTGTAACTGCCAAGTCCACTAGCATGTAATTCTATTGGCAGTTACTTCTAACCGTCGCACGTCTCATACGTATCGGTGGCCAGCCGACTACATGAGTACGTGTCCTACATGTGACTCACATCTCATGATGATCATGTGTGTAATGTCCCGCTCCGCCCTAGCGGAACGCCGATTCCAAACGGCAAGTGCAACGACTCAAACGAGCCGTCGACCCGAAGAGTTGCTTCGACCCGATGAAGTATCGATGCGAATCGATGCAAGGCTTACATTGGCCCGACAAGATGAATCCAGACTTAGACTATCGAAGGCGCACTCGGAGTATCGCCCGACCGATGCGAGCATCGCTAAGGTGGGTGGCTCCGATGAACCCATCTGTGCTTAGCCTAGACACATAACAATACGGACACATTCACGAGAATCGCTAGGCGATAACACCTTGCATGCTAATAAATGATCCAACGCACCTAGCTAAGGGAATAATTCCATCTTGTATGCTTGTATAGAATATGGAAAGAAATATGGACAGTATGAGAACTCTCATACCACGCTTCACGCTCGTGCTACGGCACAAGCTTACGTTCAGGTTCCCTATGCGTTCAAAAATCAAACAATGAATGGATTACAACAATGAAACGGGAAGACTATCGATATAGTCGTTCTGAGTAGAGTTAGCAACATTGAAAGACTATGGGACCGATGGGTCGCCAAGGCGACTCCCGCACGAGGAGTTATAAAATGTATAAATGAATGAATGAACGAATAAGTGAATGTATGAACCAACGAATGAAAGAATGAATACGTGAATAAATCGATGGACAAACGGCACGGGCGTTGTGTGGAGTATACCGTGGCCGTATAATTGAAAGATAAGATAAAAAAGAATGGTTAGCGACAGGTATGACGAGCACGTGCAACGGGGCTCGCTACCCGCGCTGCACGGACGCCAACCTGGTCGATAACGTAAGAAGGCTAAGGGTTAGCCTACGGCGGAGATAGCCGTTAAGTTAAAAAGACAAGTTAATACGAAATGGTCGTGGACAAACGGCACGAGCGAGGGGTGGCGTATGCTGTGACCGTAGAGAAAAGGGATTCCGCGGCATGGTCAAAGTGTGAAGGACGTGCCGGTCCGGACGGAATCAAAAATATGGCTTACGGGCTGCCTGGGTGCGGACTCGGCCACCCGGGGGACGTAAGTGCAGGCGTATTTCAAGAGACTAACGGGGTGTGTGCCAGTCCTCACCCTATCGTTGGCTGCGAAATACCACGGCTTGGATGTCCAAAATGGCTTGTGATGCCAGCGACCGGTGCATATAGAGTTAAGTGGGCTTTGCTGGTGGCAATCCACGTGCAAGTCCTTGCATTGAAATCAAAGTAGTCTAAGTTAACTAATGAAGTGCCCTATGAATATGCCTGAATGGTAACACACAAAATGATAAGAGTACTTTATTCAATGAGTTAGATAACGTGCCCACGACGTGCTAGAACATGCTATGACTCGCTAGAACCTGAGGCAGGAACACGAGCACGGCACTGAGTGCGTACATGAATCATGACTTGGTTTACATATGAACTGTTGTCTAACTTGATTTACTTTGAACAGGGAAGGCCGGACGGTAAGTATGGGTAAGTTGTAAATGTATTTTCATGCGACACTATGAAATCGGTAACACGAGATAGGTTATATCATATGCCATAAAAATGACCCTAAGGCAAGATTAGAAAGACAATGAATGATAGATGATGCACAAAAGTAAATGGAACGTGTTCGGTAATGATAGCATTGTGGGCGAGCTAGCCTCCCCACCAGTGCATAACAATGTACTGATAACCCCACAGTCTACTTGCAGGAAGCAGGAGACGCCGGCGGGTGCGGAGCTTCTATCGAACGTGCTAAGGCGCGGAGCTATCTCTGGGCCTGGGAGCGTTGCAAGGAGCTGGAGCACCATATACGGGACATAATGTATCGGAACATCGCCATGAATCATTCCATCTTGTAAGCCACTTGGCACGCCTTTTATGTTTCAGAGAGAGAGAGCTTGAGAGACTTGTAATATCGGCCTAGCGCCGCTTGTAAACTTATTGAATATCAATAAAGAGTTTGGTTTCGCTTCAACTTGTGTTCATTTATTTTCCGCTGCAAACGGGGACACTTTGTACGACTCTGTGGCCTAGAAATTAAATCGGCCGTTTCTGGACTTAGCCTTGCACGGGCGCAACCTAGGCCCGTGCGGCATCACGCCTTAGCGAGGACGATCGCTCCTACGGGAGCGGGGCGTGACAGATTGGTATCAGAGCACGGCTTTACGTCCTTGGACATCATTTCAATTTTCTCAGTTTTGAAAGCTCGATGAAACAAAAGAAGTGTATGCTCTCTCTCGTTGTGCCTTGGGATGTTCCATACAATAAGTCTAATATTTTCAAAGCTCGTACGAGTACTCGGTTGGACGGGATCGATAGGCGAAGGCCCTTGTGCCACCACGACGGACTTGAGTTGGAAGGAACCGATGCTAAGAGTTAGCAAACGCAGTACGTGCTTGAATGAGCTTACGCTCATAGCAAACGAGTACACGAACCAAAGTAAAGTTCGAACGGGATGGTTATGCGGCACAACTTAGTCCGCGTGTCGCGCACCTCGACCTTCGGGTGCAATCGGGCTACGAACGACATAAAATATCGTTCGATCGAAAACGGAGATACACTATGAGTGTCTATCGATAGGAACGCTATCGAGTTAACGCTTAGGCGTACTCGGAAAGATTGGCTTAGATTTTGAGGATTAGTGCGAACGACTTAGTACGTCGAGGCGACGCGAGCGATTACGCTAGAGATTCGTCGAACGAATCTGAAGGACATCTTAGCGTATGACACGAACGTGATTGAGGACTAGATAGTATGGCTTAAATCCGAGTGGTGTATGCGATAGGCTCGGAGAAGAATAAGAATGAGTGTCAACGACTAGTCGAGTGGCTCGAACCCTGAGTGGTGTATGGACGTTATAGAAATTGTTCGAGCGAGACTACAAGATATACGGATAGAACGGGTATGTCGGCGAGGCGATGCGATCGCGCAAAGCCTTAGAACGCGTCACGCTTAGTTGGTCGTGACTTCGAATGTCCCAAATGAGATGTTGCTGGACGACTTGTGAATGGGCAACGCAAGTTAGAAAATTATTCGGAACGACGAATGAAAAATGAATGGTCTTGATCGAGGAAACTTAGAGGATCGCGCGTACGATTTGGGATTGATTCAAATGAAATGTGACTTGAGTTTTGGACAATGATCTTGAAACTAGCTTGAGGAATAGCGAACGAACTTGATCTTGAATATCGAGGAAATTATGGAGTATCCAACTCGGACAACAGCATCAACGCACGACTCGAAATCGGTTGCAAAGGAAGATCGTCAGGTTACGTATATCGTCGATGGTATTGAGGCGTATCAAAGACCGATATGCGATAACTCGGGGGTACTCTGACTCAGCGAATGACGATCGTGCAAATATCGTTGTTCCGTTGGATGCTATACTTGGGATGTTAAAAATGTGTCGAGGAAAAGATAAATTTGGCTTAGATGAAAATGTGAATGCTTGGATTTGCTTCGTTGACAACCACAACGTTGACGTTCTTGTCTTATGCGAGCGTAACTCTAGCCTCGCACATGCGTCACGCCGGATTATGACGATCACTCCGTGTGAACGCTGATATGGTGATTCATACAGCAGGAGTGATTGAACTTGGATGGCGTGGCAATCTGATTGCTTCAACTTGTGGTTTGATGCGAAGGTGGACTTGAGAATGAATTGGTGTGCTTGAAGAGTTGAACTTGAGGATTAAGTAGGTCCAATCCGCGTATCGAGAATGGATTAGTCTGAAACTCAAACAAAAGTTACGCCCCGATGAGAATGATTATTCCGCGGGAGCGTTGCATGGTGATTCATGAACCACCGTGGATAATCGGACTTGCGTGAGATTGGGGCACAATGTATTATCGAGCTGGATGACCTCGGGATCGAATACACGAATTGGTTAGAACTGGTGATTGAACGAAAATGAATATGTGCAACGTAAGTCTTGATGCGAGTTAGGTGATCATGCTCGATGTTTAGAAATTTGAGTGAAACGAGCTTGGGTAGAAACACCCGTACAAACGAACAAGTGGTTTGACCATAGGATTTGGGGGCGAGCGTCGTGCAACGACCTTGCACGACGAGCCACGGACTTAACATGTAACTATGACCTTGTGAGCTGACCTAGCGGATAGGCGAACGACCCTATGCCGAGTGATTGAACCTGTGCGATGGCATTTAAAGTATCGTCTGGACGGACGATAGACTTGTGGCAGCAAGACTTAGAGTAGGACGGGAAAACAGGGAGTGTGCATGAACGGTGATGAGATTGGCCCCAAACGAAGGGAATGAAAGGGATGGATGATGCACGAGTAAAGTTGGAATAAGGAATCGAATCATTGATTGGAAGACATACTCGATGACAGTGCGATACTTGGTCCTGAATCGGATGGAAGGTACTTAAGACTTGGTCGACTCCGCTAAGAAGAAGAAATCGTATTGATTTCGTAGACAAGAACGCTTGAGAAGCGGACCGAATCATCTCAAGGACCAAGACAAACGATAGTGAGATACACGTGAGTTTGGTTTTAGATCGAAGTTAACAAAACGATCGGCAAATCAAAACTATCACGAGTAGCTTGTCCGACTTCGCTAATCGCTAAGCTTGGTTGAAATGTACGTGTTCGGGGGACGCCTTGGATACATGCACGATCCAAACTCAGCGATATGATGAACTCGAATGCAGCTGCAAGTGGGTGTTGCGATGCGCATGAACGAATGAATGAGTTTGCCTTAGCCTACGACTCTCGAGTTTGATAAGTCACGATACACCTCGTACGACCATTTCAGTCCCATGATACGTCGATATAGCAACCAAGTCAAAGAAACGCAACAATGGAATAAGTACCATAAACTCCAAAATGAATAAAAAGTCATTCAATGAAATCGACCAAACGTATGCGACGTAAAACTTGAAAGGATAACCGAGCATGGCTCGATGCCTTCAAACGATAGAACCGTTCGATAGAATTGTCTAAGATATGCACACGACATGAGTTAAGGAACGGTAGGATGACCTGCACTCAGGAAGTCTCGAGGACGAGACTTGTTTTGAGTGGTGTATTATGTAATGTCCCGCTCCGCCCTAGCGGAACGCCGATTCCAAACGGCAAGTGCAACGACTGAAATGAGCCGTCAACCCGAAGAGTTGCTTCGACCCGATGAAGTATCGATGCGAATCGATGCAAGGCTTACATTGGCCCGACAAGATGAATCCAGACTTAGACTATCGAAGGCGCACTCGGAGTATTGCCCGACCGATGCGAACATCGCTAAGGTGGGTGGCTCCGATGAACCCATCTATGCTTAGCCTAGACACATAATAATACGGACACATTCACGAGAATCGCTAGGCGATAACACCTTGCATGCTAATAAATGATCCAACGCACCTAGCTAAGGGAATAATCCCATCTTGTATGCTTGTATAAAATATGGAAAGAAATATGGACAGTATGAGAACTCTCGTACCACGCTTCACGCTCGTGCTACGGCACAAGCTTACGTTCAGGTTCCCTATGCGTTCAACAATCAAACAATGAATGGATTACAACAATAAAACGGAAAGACTATCGATATAGTCGTTCCGAGTAGAGTTAGCAACATTGAAAGACTATGGGACCGATGGGTTGCCAAGGCGACTCCCGCACGAGGAGTTGCAAAATGTATAAATGAATGAATGAACGAATAAGTGAATGTATGAACCAACGAATGAAAGAATGAATACGTGAATAAATCGATGGACAAACGGCACGGGCGTTGTGTGGAGTATACCGTGGCCGTATAATTGAAAGATAAGATAAGAAAGAATGGTTAGCGACAGGTGTGACGGGCACGTGCAACGGGGCTCGCTACCCGCGCTGCACGGACGCCAACCTGGTCGATAACATAAGAAGGCTAAGGGTTAGCCTACGGCGGAGATAGCCGTTAAGTTAAAAAGACAAGTTAATACGAAATGGTCGTGGACAAACGGCACGAGCGAGGGGTGGCGTATGCTGTGACCGTAGAGAAAAGGGATTCCGCGGTATGGTCAAAGTGTGAAGGACGTGCCGGTCCGGACGGAATCAAAAATATGGCTTACGGGCTGCCTGGGTGCGGACTCGGCCACCCGGGGGACGTAAGTGCAGGTGTATTTCAAGAGACTAACGGGGTGTGTGCCAGTCCTCACCCTATCGTTGGTTGCAAAATACCACGGCTTGGATGTCCAAAATGGCTTATGATGCCAGCGACCGGTGCATATAGAGTTAAGTGGGCTTTGCTGGTGGCAATCCACGTGCAAGTCCTTGCATTGAAATCAAAGTAGTCTAAGTTAACTAAATGAAGTGCCCTATGAATATGCCTGAATGGTAACACACAAAATGATAAGAGTACTTTATTCAATGAGTTAGATAACGTGCCCACGACGTGCTAGAACATGCTATGACTCGCTAGAACCTGAGGCAGGAACACGAGCACGGCACTGAGTGCGTACATGAATCATGACTTGGTTTACATATGAACTGTTATCTAACTTGATTTACTTTGAACAGGGAAGGCCGGACGGTAAGTATGGGTAAGTTGTAAATGTATTTTCATGCGACACTATGAAATCGGTAACACGAGATAGGTTATATCATATGCCATGAAAAGGACCCTAAGGCAAGATTAGAAAGACAATGAATGATAGATGATGCACAAAAGTAAATGGAACGTGTTCGGTAATGATAGCATTGTGGGCGAGCTAGCCTCCCCACCAGTGCATAACAATGTACTGATAACCCCACAGTCTACTTGCAGGAAGCAGGAGACGCCGGCGGTTGCGGAGCTTCCATCGAACGTGCTAAGGCGCGGAGCTATCTCTGGGCCTGGGAGCGTTGCAAGGAGCTGGAGCACCATATACGGGACATAATGTATCGGAACATCGCCATGAATCATTCCATCTTGTAAGCCACTTGGCACGCCTTTTATGTTTCAGAGAGAGAGAGCTTGAGAGACTTGTAATATCGGCCTAGCGCCGCTTGTAAACTTATTGAATATCAATAAAAAGTTTGGTTTCGCTTCAACTTGTGTTCATTTATTTTTCGCTGCAAACGGGGACACTCTGTGCGACTCTGTGGCCTAGAAATCAAATCGGCCGTTTCTGGACTTGGCCTTGCACGGGCGCAACCTAGGCCCGTGCGGCATCACGCCTTAGCGAGGACGATCGCTCCTACGGGAGCGGGGCATGACAATGTGTCAAGGCCGTACGAGATATACCAATATTTCATCATCAATTGGGTGGTCACTAAGCTAAGTCAATGCAAAAAAATAACATAAATGCAAGTAAAACGACCGATACAGTCGCTTGCACCCAAGTGTGACTTGAACGTACAGTAATATAATCCATGCAGTATATAAATAACTAAAAAATAAAATAATATAGTCACAGAGTATGGTGGCAAGGTATATTGCCTGGCGGTACGGGAATGGCAATCCAACAATCAAGTACGTCAGCAATGAATCTCAAAATCCATGAACGGCTCCGGATGCTAAAACAAACATCAAGAACGTTTCCGGTGTAAAAGATATATCTAGGAAACGCCTGTCCAAAAGTCCAATTCTGGAACACGGGCAAAATCATAATTTTGGGTCAAAACGAAGTCCGCGGTTGGACCCGTTTTGTACCGAAACGTGCGCCAATGTCTATGGTCTCTAAAGTCGTCAAAATACATGTCTACGGGTCCGGTTTGAGGAGACAAATCCAACTGTATGTCCAAAGTTGGATTTCGGTGGGCCGTGTACAATTTTGTCCGTTGGATCGGGTCACGGGCCCGCCAAATAGGCGTTCCGGTCAACCTTCTCAGAATCAGATCAAACTTGGTACACAGGACCAGAATTTTAATGCGGTCCTGCTGGCACAATTTTTGTCTCGATGCGACGAACGTACACGAAGTTATGCCCAAATTTGTAAAAGGTCGATACGGGGATATCTCGACGGATACGTACTGATTTCGTCGCGCACGTGCAACGAAATAGAGTTTCGTCAGTTCCACACGTCGGCAACATCCATACGCGCGTTTCGATACATATAGTGTACGACCATGTCGTCCGGTTTGTCGGGGCGCACGCCGTATTTGAAATTTTTTTTCGAATTTCAGTTTCAATACAACAGTTTTTCTCCTAACTTTAACAATAATTAACTTACTGTATACATACTGAAATATATAACTACCAGATGCGTTTTAATCTTATTTGTGTTGTCTTCGACTATTTTTAATTAGTTTTCGCAAACTGTTAATAGGTTGAGAATTTCTTGTAGCATTTGGGTTCCTAGAATTTATTTTCTATTTTGGAGATTTTTTTTATTTTTATTTTAGTTAAAATCAATTATTTACTAGGATGTTGATTTGGGATCGTAAGATTTTTGCCTAAGCCTATAGGTTAGATATAAGGAAATTAGGTTGTATATAGTCTCTGGGGCCCCTAGATAGTCCCTAGAATATTATTTCACCATTTTAAAATTTTTGGGATTTTATGAAGATTTTTAGATAATTTTTATATATTGTTTCATTATTTTCTTAAGCTTCTAGGAATTTCTGTGAGAGCGCCCGAGGGTATTTTTGAGGTCAAATAATTTATTTAGGCTCTAGAACCCTTAAAATATTTTATAGAATTTTCTAGGATTTTTTAGGAATTTTCTGGGATTTATTTAGAATTT
Source organism: Iris pallida (assembly GCA_029216955.1). Lineage (NCBI taxonomy): Eukaryota > Viridiplantae > Streptophyta > Magnoliopsida > Asparagales > Iridaceae > Iris > Iris pallida. The sequence goes on along the minus strand of JANAVB010015399.1, from coordinate 3,476,146 downwards.
TTAGGATTTTTCTTGATTTTTATTTAATTTTTTGTAATTAAATATCTATTTTCTAAAATTAATACACAGTCAGCTGAGCGGGGGGCCCACCCGTCAGCCGCTCGGGCGCGCGTGGCTGGCCCACCCGTCAGCGCGGGTGCGGGATAGCTCGGTCTCCAAGCCGCCTTATTAATCCTAAGATAAGCCGGCTTGGGCTACTCCCAAGCCGAGCCAAGCTCGGTTCATTTTGGACCGTGGGATCCAGCGGCGGGCGCACAAGATCGCGCCACGTGGCTCTCAGCCACCGCCTCAAGTCAGCCACCGACCCTATATATATATTAGTTTATTAGGTTTTCCGAAAACCCTATTTTATTCAGCAGTTTTTTTGTGGGAGAGTTCTTCGACTTCGCGGAGCGATTGCCGTTGATCCAGACGTCCTTTTCATGCGCCATTTTTTTTATTAGAAGCGTATTGAGGTTAGGTTTCTGAATATATATTTTCATTTCTGTAATTTTGATCTCGAATTTCTGAATAATTATTTGAGTGTCGGTTGTCCAAAAATCAACACGTCGCACGATTTTCGAGATTTCGAGCGATCCCGAACTCCGATTTGCGATCCGTTTGAAGTTTTGGAAAGCTGACACCGAGCTCTACAACATACAATTTTTCCAGAAATTCAGAGTTTCATCTAATATTTTATTTTATTCATAGAAGTCAGATTTGGTCAACGGTTCATCGATTTGGTTATAGTTAGCCATAATGGCGATAACTTTTGACCAAATCGTGATTTTACGGCACGGTCGATTCCAGTGCACTCATGGCACTGAGATCTACAATGTTGCACACTCAAACTTTGAATTCATAATGTTTGACTAGTTAGCCAACAATATGTCTCGGTTTGCGTGCCACGAGTCCCGAATTTGGAACCGTGAATTTCCTTGGCCAAATTTTTGTGTGTAGATTGTTATTTCAGAATTAAATAGGTTAAAATAGGATTTTAGATGATTTATTCTAGAATTAGAATAGTATTAATTGACTTAACCCATTAGCCACTTTCTAGGATTTTTAGAGTGGGAATTGTATATCTAACTTGTGATTATTTTGTGTCGGGGTAGATCGGGATACGACGTCTTGACTTGTGACTTTATCATCTATCGGAGCAGGCAAGTATCACTATGACCTATGTTTCCTTTATTTTATACTGCATGTATCTTCGTGTCGTCTTTTCACTATTACTCCCTTATGGTTCATGATTGTCGTGGTTCATGATTACTATTGTGCACGAGAGTTAGAATCGGTTGGATGTACATACATGTTCATGCCTTACTCATTGTTTCCTATTGTTTACAGTTTATCGTATTGCTAATGTTTATTGTGGTGGACATGTATTATGAGTGAGTCGGGCGGGAGAATACGACAAGTAAGCATGTGGTCAACGAATTGAATACAGACCCCCTATACATTGATTGCATAATATCAGTCATGTACGACACGTATGACTGACGGATATCCCAAGCCGTCCGCATGCTGAAAGTTGGTATTCTAAAACACACAGTACACGTGACTTAATTATTGTTGCCCTGTCGTCTATTGTTCTTCTTTCGTCAAGTCTACCTTCTTATTGTCATCATGTTTTAGTGGTATATCAAAGTCTACCTTCATATTGTTATCACGTCTCAAAGGTACTTTCTTATCATACAATGTCATGCCTATACTTATCTTCAGTTAAATTCCTTTTATCTTTCCTTCATGCTTGTATACTATATTGTGTAATGTTGTGTTATGGTGATCTTGCTCCAATCCTGACTGGATAACTATTTTTCAGCTTTAGACGAAGAGATTTGCCCCGAGGTCTACGGTGAGTATGTTGGCGACCATGACGTCACTGGCGTACCCGGTTCCAGCACTGATGCGAATTAGCATATTTTCTTCCTTATGGATTCGCATTAGTTAGTAGTTATAGTTATGGAGTTAGTTGTCTATTTTATTTTCTGTTAGCCGGGTTTGTTCCCGAGACTTTCTGAGTTGTAGTAAATTTTTCATATTTATAATATTGAGACTATTGGATATTTTAGTGATTTTTGCTGTCTTAGTTATGGATGATATATATGCGTATTGTGCTTGTTGTGGACCATTGTTATCATAGACAGCGTACTACCGCCGATACTGCGGCGTAGGCTGGACTTGGCCGCGTACTCGTATCCCAAAATTGGGAGCGGGTCGTGACAAGTTTTTATGGTGGCCCACGCAGGTCCAATTTCGCAAAAGACTGCGAAATCGTGGTAGTGCTTAAGTTAGCTGTACTACTACGAGCCTGCGGATAGAGTTGAAGTTAGGAGGTTGTATCATCCACAAAATAGGACTTCTAACCTTATGAGTCTATTTTATCTTAAGATCTTATTGTCTCTTAATTTGCATCTTGCTTGATTCCGTCCGTGATTTCTTCGATATGTTTGTATCTACCGTACTAACCGTACCCTTTCTTTCCTTTTAGTTCACAATGGTTGAGACAAGGCGCAGTGCAATCCGTAAGGAGAAAAGGGTAGCTAACCCTTTTGCTACTCCCGAACCCGAAGGATCGACAACAGAGAGTACAGAATTCGTAGAGCCCTCTAACCCTCAACCAGATAGAGTTAGTGCTGAGGATCTTCCACCACCACCACCAACAGCCCCAACCCAAGGAGTAACTATGGATGGAGCTCATCTCCTTACGATACTCCAAGGCATGATGGAGACTCAGCAGAGACATGCAAATGTTCTAGAAAGGAGCGTAGAAACACGACAAGATCGTGTGGGTACTATTGATGGGTTTTGTAAGATGAACCCACCTCCATTTACTGGCTCGGAGAAACCTATAGAAGTCACCAACTGGCTAGTGGAGATAGAGACACTACTAGAGGCATCGGAGCTGCCACCGGAGAAATGGATAAAAGCAGTGAAGTTGCAGCTCAAGGACAATGCACATCATTGGTGGGCGGCACAAGAAAGGCGGTTGGGCAAGAATGTGTTATGGGAAGAGTTTACGGACCACTTCAATACCATGTTCTTCCCCACCACTGTTTGAAAGGAGCTGCAGGATCAATTCATACGACTAGAGCAGGGGAGCATGACAGTGGACGAATATGATACAAAATTTAGTCGCTTGAGTCGTTTTGCTCCTACTCTTGTATCTACGGAAAAAAAGAAGGCAGAGAAGTTCCATTCTGGGCTGAATTACAAGTTGCAGAGTTTAACAGCGTCAGTAGACCCAACATCCTATACAGCTATCTTGAATGCAGCTAGGCGTCAAGAATCTATCTTAAGGCAGAAAATAGCTTCCCAAAAGAGAGGTAGAGATGTTAGTAATCAAGATTCATCAAAACGTCCTAATATTTCTCAGAAGACCCTTCAAATCCAGCATCAACCTCCAACTAGGGTGGTATCATCCCAGCCACAACAACATCCTATCCCACCCAAGCCTAAGTGTAATTATTATGGAAGAGAAGGACACAAGTGGGACCATTGTAGGAAGAGGTTAGGACTTTGTCTCCTTTGTTGATCACCAGACCACCAAGTGCGAGAATGCCCCGCAGCACCAGCTCATAAGCCAGTTTCGCAACAGCAGTCTGGAGGAGCACAACGTCAAGGACAAGCATTTGTGGCTTTGACTCAATCCCAAGACATAGGTAACTTAAACATGTTTCCTTGAAAGCCTTCTTTAGTTTTAGTTGGTATGCATGCTTAGTTAGTTGATAGTTCCCTTATGTTCCTAGCCATTATCTCTCCGTGACTTAGCTTAAGAAATTATTGCTTGTAAGAGTTAGGTATTATGCTATGCTATTTGTGATGTTTTGATTTTTGAGGACAAAAATCTTTTAAGGGGAATAGTTTGTAGCATTTGGGTTCCTAGAATTTATTTTCTATTTTGGAGATTTTTTTTTATTTTTATTTTAGTTAAAATCAATTATTTACTAGGATGTTGATTTGGGATCGTAAGATTTTTGCCTAAGCCTATAGGTTAGATATAAGGAAATTAGGTTGTATATAGTCTCTGGGGCCCCTAGATAGTCCCTAGAATATTATTTCACCATTTTACAATTTTTGGGATTTTATGAAGATTTTTAGATAATTTTTATATATTGTTTCATTATTTTCTTAAGCTTCTAGGAATTTCTGTGAGAGCGCCCGAGGGTATTTTTGAGGTCAAATAATTTATTTGGGCTCTAGAACCCTTAAAATACTTTATAGAATTTTCTAGGATTTTTTAGGAATTTTCTGGGATTTATTTAGAATTTTTAGGATTTTTCTTGATTTTTATTTAATTTTCTGTAATTAAATATCTATTTTCTAAAATTAATACACAGTCAGCTGAGCGGGGGGCCCACCCGTCAGCCGCTCGGGCGCGCGTGGCTGGCCCACCCGTCAGCACGGGTGCGAGATAGCTCGGTCTCCAAGCCACCTTATTAATCCTAAGATAAGCCGGCTTGGGCTACTCCCAAGCCGAGCCAAGCTCGGTTCATTTTGGACCGTGGGATCCAGCGGCGGGCGCACGAGATCGCGCCACGTGGCTCTCAGCCACCGCCTCAAGTCAGCCACCGACCCTATATATATATTAGTTTATTAGGTTTTCCGAAAACCCTATTTTATTCAGCAGTTTTTTTGTGGGAGAGTTCTTCGACTTCGCGGAGCGATTGCCGTTGATCCAGACGTCCTTTTCGTGCGCCGTTTTTTTTATTAGAAGCGTATTGAGGTTAGGTTTCTGAATATATATTTTAATTTCTGTAATTTTGATCTCGAATTTCTGAATAATTATTTGAGTGTCGGTTGTCCAAAAATCAACACGTCGCACGGTTTTCGAGATTTCGAGCGATCCCGAACTCCGATTTGCGATCCGTTTGAAGTTTTGGAAAGATGACACCGAGCTCTACAACATATAATTTTTCCAGAAATTCAGAGTTTCATCTAGTATTTTATTTTATTCATAGAAGTCAGATTTGGTCAACGGTTCATCGATTTGGTCATAGTTAGCCATAATGGCGATAACTTTTGACCAAATCGTGATTTTGCGGCACGGTCGATTCCAGTGCACTCATGGCGCTGAGATATACCATGTTGCAGACTCAAACTTTGAATTCATAATGTTTGACTAGTTAGCCAATAATATGTCTCGGTTTGCGTGCCACGAGTCCCGAATTTGGAACCGTGAATTTTCTTGGCCAAATTTTTGTGTGTAGATTGTTATTTCAGAATTAAATAGATTAAAATAGGATTTTAGATGATTTATTCCAGAATTAGAATATTATTAATTGACTTAACCCATTAGCCACTTTCTAGGATTTTTAGAGTGGGAATTGTATATCTAACTTGTGATTATTTTGTGTCGGGGTAGATCGGGATACGACGTCTTGACTTGTGACTTTATCATCTATCGGAGTAGGCAAGTATCACTATGACCTATGTTTCCTTTATTTTATACTGCATGTATCTTCGTGTCGTCTTTTCACTATTACTCCCTTATGGTTCATGATTGTCGTGGTTCATGATTACTATTGTGCATGAGAGTTAGAATCGGTTGGATGTACATACATGTTCATGCCTTACTCATTGTTTCCTATTGTTTACAGTTTATCGTATTGCTAATGTTTATTGTGGTGGACATGTATTGTGAGTGAGTCGGGCGGGGGAATACGACAAGTAAGCATGTGGTCAACGAATTGAATACAGACCCCCTATACATTGATTGCATAATATCAGTCATGCACCACACGTTTGACTGACGGATATCCCAAGCCGTCCGCATGCTAAAAGTTGGTATTGTAAAACACACAGTACACGTGACTTAATTATTGTTGCCCTGTCGTCTATTGTTCTTCTTTCGTCAAGTCTACCTTCTTATTGTCATCATGTTTTAGTGGTATATCAAAGTCTACCTTCATATTGTTATCACGTCTCAAAGGTACTTTCTTATCATACAATGTCATGCCTATACTTATCTTCAGTTAAATTCCTTTTATCTTTCCTTCATGCTTGTATACTATATTGTGTAATGTAGTGTTATGGTGATCTTGCTCCAATCCTGACTGGATAACTATTTTTCAGCTTTAGACGAAGAGATTTGCCCCGAGGTCTACGGTGAGTATGTTGGCGACCATGACGTCACTGGCGTACCCGGTTCCAGCACTGATGCGAATTAGCATATTTTCTTCCTTATGGATTCGCATTAGTTAGTAGTTATAGTTATGGAGTTAGTTGTCTATTTTATTTTCTGTTAGCCGGGTTTGTTCCCGAGACTTTCTGAGTTGTAGTGGATTTTTCATATTTATAATATTGAGACTATTGGATATTTTAGTAATTTTTGCTGGCTTAGTTGTGGATGATATATATGTGTGTTGTTCTTGTTGTGGACCATTGTTATCATAGACAGCGTACTACCGCCGATACTGCGGCGTAGGCTGGACTTGGCCGCGTACTCGTATCCCAAAATTGGGAGCGGGTCGTGACATTTCTGGCCTTCCAAAACAGCCTCAAAACTGTTTCGTTCACGCGAATAAGCACAGACTTTTCGTCAATTTTCGATCTGGGGTATCTAGCCCGATCTAATTCACCTGGCTTATAGTCCTGTATACCGAGTTCGTAACGAACCAGTTGGCTCGAAATTTAATCATGAGGTGGAGGCGGAGGAGGAAGGTGAACAGGGTTACCTGGGTTCGGTTTGAGAACATAGTATACTCTATTTTATGTCGGACGGGGCTTCTCCGACGACTGGGGCGGCGGTGCGGCGAGCGAGGCTGCATGCCAGTTTGTCGGGGATCACCTCAGGCGGCTGAGTACGTGAGAGGGTGTTGAGAGATTAGGGTTTGGATTCGAGAACCCCTATCGATCTCTCGTTCTCTTTATATATCGGGGAAGGGGGCCTGTGCTCTCGGTTTTGTATATATATTGTTCCCGATTGGGAACAGTATTAAAATTACCTCTTTTTTTACAACATTATCTATTAATATCGTATAGCTATATATAGATATATACCTATATATCTCTATATAAACGCAACTTTATACTTTATATATGTTTTTTATTTTTATTTTTATTTATATATATATATATATATATATATATATATATATATATATATATAAACGCAACTTTATACTTTATATATATATATATATATATATATATATATATATATATATATATATATATATATATATATATATATATATATATATATATATATATAAACGCAACTTTATACTTTATATATATATATATATATATATATATATATATATATATATATATATTTTTTTTTTTTTTTTTTTTTTTTGAGGGTGTCCACTTCTTAATGGTGCTTGGAGGCATGCCTCCAAGGGGGCTCGAACCCGCGCCACTGCGCCGGGGTGCTCCACCGTTCCCAACGGGCTACGGCCACGGGAACATATATATATATATATATATATATATATATATATATATATATATATATATATATATATATATATTTTATATATATATATATATATATATATATATATATATATATATATATTTTTAATATATATATATATATATATATAAATATATATATATATATATATATATATATATATATATAAATATATATATATATATATATATATATATATATATATATATATATTTATATATATATATATAATATATATATATAATATATATATAATATTATATATATATATATATAATAGTAATAATAATAATAATAATAATAATAATAATAATAATAATAACAATAAATGATCATACTAGTAACCACAGCAATAACATTAATAATAATAATAATTCTAATAAATAACTGAAATAGCCCAATAATAGTTTTGGTAAACAAATCCTTCGCACTCTTTACCTGGCGCTAGAAAATCATACCAACATTGTAAAATGCTGCTTAGCACTAATGATACCTATAATGTAAATGCAATAAATATTTAGAAAATATTTGCAAATTCCCAATTAAATAATAAAAATATTTCTAAAATTTAGGGATTTTACAAATCATCACAGAGTTTCACCATGCTTTAGGAGTACACTTTTACAATGAATATCCGAAGACAAATCCGGTAAAAGATAAAGTGACCCCTAAGCTATTATTAGAGTCATCTGACTACACAATACAATGTCAAACAACACATATCACAACTCAAAGTACTACAATGCTCTAGATCTCCTAATCTGCATCTGGATCCACCACTTGAACTAGGTTATCTCCAGTCGCATCCTCTGTAGGACCATAGTAGCTAGTATAAAGCATATCATCAGTCTCACTTAAACAAATTCAATAAGGCAAGGAGCAAAGTACAACACTACAATATGAAATATACTATGTAAAACTAGCACTAACCTGTAACTGGATATGAGAAACCATAACTGAACCAATAGGAAATAGAATGCACATGTGTTTTGAAATACTAGTTTCTATGTGATCCGCTGAGGCACAATAAGCACAATAGTACCATAGGTACGGTATGGTCTAGCCATACGTGCACGATGTGCGACTAGACTATACACAATATTACACTAACAGGATTGATCACATTGATGCTAAGTATTTCCCCCAATCCCGACATAATTAATCAAGGTACAATGAAGCAAATCAATGTCAAATACGTGTCAAGTATCCAATATGAATAATGCAATATAGAAATACAAGTAATTACAGATTGTAGCGTACTTGCCTGGATTTTTTAGGGGTCTAGTCCAAAGTCGTAGGGAAATATGTGTCAAAGAGACACAATGTTTCTTGAGAAAATATTCCTAACATTATATATGTCTAATTTCTAAACAACCTTTTTCTATTACTAACAATTAATCCCAATTCTTATTTCTATTTTCTAATTAAAAATTAACCTAGAATATTTATTTTTGTTGGCCCAGCCCACCAACCAGGATATATACTCCAACAAATAATAGTAGTTGACTGGCCCAAATGCTTGGCCTAACTAGCCTAGTCTTGAACTTCCTGGACTCAAGCCCAAGTCCTAAACTGCTCTTTCTTTCCTTTTCCTTTTGCTGGCATGTGACCCGGCCCACCTATACTTTCTTATACTGAGTGTAAAACTCAATTTGAATTATCTAGTTCCCACACTAAATATTAACTGACAGCCTCTTGAATACGACACATAATCTCGGACACAACTCTCTGCCTCACGACACATAATCCATGACACAATTCTCTACCTCCCGGATTCGGTAGCCAACTACACAACTATTATTAACATAGAACTGTGCTTACAAGGAACCGTCGTTCCAATACTAGGGCACGAATCGAACAGAAAATATACCTGCGTCCCCATGAGTCAACACTGATCTCCTCGTATTGGATTCGATCGATTTAGAACATTGGTACTTCTCTGGAATAAAGGATCAAACACCTGGTACTCATAAACACAGAGAAAAACTCAGAGTCTCGTTTAATTCTTCGAGACATCAAAGTTTTAGAAAACAAATCAAGATCCAGTATTATAGTTACCTATAGCTCGATCCGTATGATCAAGCTCAGTGATCAATCGATCAGTCACTCCTCGATCCAACGATTCGATCAAATTGATCAATTCTACGAGAGTTTTAAAAGAATGATCACTAGCCTAAATGACCTTTAGTTAGTCTCTGGCTAGATTAGAAGATTTAGTTAAAAAACTTGACTAAACACCTAATTATGAAGGGAGGTTCAATCCCTAACTTGTCATAACTAAAGGGAGGGGTGTAGTGGACCTTTCCTAATTAACCAAACCCTAAATTTAACACCATATGGCAGCCCACCTTCCTATTAAAACCCCACTTCATCTTCTTCCTCTTTCCATTTTCATTTCAAGCCCTAATTTAGGAGCTTTTTTCCTAAATTGCTCATACACCCAAATTTTCTCTAAATTGAGCCAAATTCGTTTCATTCTCTTACCTTTGGAGAGGAGAAGCCTTTATTGGCTAGTTAAGAAGGGATTGGAAGAATTTGGAGCCTTGAAGCTTTGTGGAGATCTAGATCTAGGAATTTTACATTGGAAATCCATCTCCCTTTTGGTATGAGCTCTCTAAACCCTTCCATTTCATTTCATTAGTATAACTACATTCATTTAGAACCCCATTTGTATTAGGGTACCATTAGAGAGGAGTTGAGGCTCTCCTCTTCCTATTTGAAGGTTTTTTCTATTTTATTTTGATACAAATTGGGGGAAATCGAATTTGTGACCACCAAATATTAGATACGTGTCCCAAAGAAACTTTCGTGTCCTTTTTGAGTCGAGATTGGGTGTATGCGTCCTAAAAAGGATACGTGGTGTTGTGTCATGGTATCTCATGATATATATGGTTAGATTTGGGTACACACTTGTGTTTCTTTTGTCCAAAATAACCCAAATTCGTCATAATATTTATCCACGTTTTTATTAGCCATAGCAACTTAAAAATGTCATAACTCCTAGCTCAAGACTCCGATTAATCTCCCGTATTTTTAAATGAACCGTATCGAAGTTAGCTTTCCAAATATATATATATATTAATAGGCCAAATTCGTTCTAAAACTTTTTGTAAAACTGTTTGAGTGTCAGCTGTCCGAAAGACGAACGTATTTCGGTGTTTTTGCGATTCCGGAAGCTTTCGGACATGAAAATGCGATCCGTTTGAAGTTTCGGAAAGCTAATACGAAGGGCTACGACATACTTTAATTCTAGAATTTAGTGAATAGGTCTAATAGGTGCAGTATTGGTTTTAAGTAGAAAATTGACTATACAACATAGGCATTTTGTGTATTCTATGAGCATATGTAGTATGGATATCAAGTGAATGTAGGTATCATAGGTTGTCAAGAATATGTATGATATAGTATATATATATATATATATATATATATATTATTGTTAGGTAATATGTGTTAGTTAGTGTGTGTTAATGTTGATACAAATGGTTATCTAGTAAGCCAAATATAGATAAGTTATATGTCAAGGTATTAAAGTTGTGGACAATATACTATTGTAATACTTGGGTACCATGAGGATATTAGTATCGTGACACTCAAGTATCATGAGTAAGGATAAGTGAGTATTGGAACTTGAGTAAGGTATCATATTTTGTATCAAGTATTAGTATTACAGTTAGTTGGATAAGTATATGGGAGGATAAGGTATTGGTCAAGATAATAAGATATTGGATATTAGAACTAGGTAATAGATAATATCAAGATGTCAAGTACTAAGAGTAGGATGAGTGAGTCCATGTGTGTATGATTGGTAGGGTATGGTAAGCATAGAATATCATGGGGTAATTTTGACATGTAATGGAATAAAAGGATATATTGATATATAGGTATATATATAGATAAACATATTGCTATAATCTATAGCTATACATGTCATAGGGTAAGGATATAGATATCTTGGTATCAATTGTAGGTAACCTAGGATACATATTTATGCATATATGTATCGAAGATCAAAGGTAGATATCTATAGGTATATGTACATATAGAAATAAGATACTAGAATACATGTTATGTTATATAGGGTATAGGTAAGGTAGCCAAGGCATGGTGTAAAAAATGTAGGATACTTAATAAATTAAGATATCATGACATATCATGGTATAGGATATGTCAAGTATTAGGTATAACATGATATCCTAAGGATATGCTATCTATATATGTATATATAAGTGTATATGTATATGTAGTTAAAGTAATTCTAGGGTAAAGGTAAATACCTTAGTAGCAAGGTAACTTATGGGTATGCATAGAATAGCAAGGATACAATATCACATATGTATTTCATATAGGTATCATATAGATACAAATATTATAGGATACATAGGAATACAGATATATAATTATACGTATAGTATAAGGGGTACCATGTCGATATGGTATATGGGTATCTTGATGTACTATGACATGTAGGGTGGATATATATATATATATATAGTATATGAGTAAGAAAGTAACCAAGCACCATAGGTAAGTATAGACAAACATGTATGAGACATGTATGAGGGTATAGTAATGAATAAATGGTTAGTGATATGGGTCTATAGTAGGATATATGGATATATGTATATAAAATAGGTAAATGGTAAATGTTTAGATATGGGTAAAAGGTATATTGGTATATGTTATGGGTAGGTAAAGGTAATGGTATATGTAATAGGCATTAGGTACATCCATATATATATAAAGGATAAATTGGCTAAAGTAATCATAGATAGTAGGTAACTAGTAGAGATGTAAGATATATGTATTGATACTTGGTCATATTAGCTATTATGGCTAATACCTTCAAGGTATAGACCTAGAAACGAGGTATTGACTAGCATGGACTAGAAAATCTAATTTACGCAAGGTATTGATCCTAGAACTAAGGTATTAACTAATAGTTAAGGTATTTGAGATATGAGCTAAGGGTAAGTGGATAGTATTTATATATAATATATGTGATTTGGGATACCATAGTATATGTGCCTTGTTGAGAATTTATGCATGATATATATGTATATGATATAGTACTATAAGGTAACCTAGAGTATGTGGGTCTATGGTTAGAATTATGACTAGCTTAGATAGAGTTGACCCCTTTGACTAGATAGTTGACCAAATCCTAGATATTGACTTAGTTTGACTAAGAGTTGACCAAGGGTTGACTTTTGACCTAGAGAGGTCTAGTATCATGTAGATTATATTGTACACTTTAATTATTATATTACAAACTCATTGTAACCTATACTTGTCTAAATAGGACTTTGTGACTCCAGTTTGGACATCTATACATATCAGTTGCTCAGGGTTTCAGGCAAGTACATTCTATGATAGTTTTTATTGTCTTGATATCTACTATATCTGATTCAGTTGTACTATTTTACTTGATTCCCGGCACAATGGTACACGGATTAGTATACGTCGAATCCTGTCATGAGATATTATTCCTGGATTACCATGGTATATTGGTACATTGTTCGATCTCATTTTCCTGTACTTGTATAGACGCCGATTCCTAAGAGAATTTGCTACCCTCTTAGAGAATCTTGTTTCATGATGTGATATGTCTGGATCCATATATTATTCGGGGATGGAGAGTTATTAGAGGTTATGTGATCATATCCATCATGTTATTCATGTGTTTGCGCCACCCTCACCGCACGTAGGGTGTAGTAAGATTCGTTACTTCTTGTGCTCGCTTTCTATGTTGGCCAGCTTGACCCTTCTTGTGCATTTCTTGTGATAGCCGGGCCAAATGGAATAGCCTGATCATGTGTCCTAAGCCGATCAAATAACGCTCTAATATCTCAAGGCACTGTTTATGTTACATTATACATCATATATTCCGTACTGTTCTACATTCCAATATTTTATATCCTGACATGATATCCAGTTTTACATATACTGCTTATTTCCAGTCTTGATATTTTATCTTGTATTCCATTATAATTGACTCTTATAGAATTTGTCAATTCGCATGGAACTGTTGTTAGCGTTTGTACTTGCTCATATCCTGACAGGATAACCCTGTTGATGTTTACAGAGGATTTAGATGCTGACTGCTCGACCTTCTATGGGTTTGGCACAGACGGAGACTTTGACCAGGATCTACCTTTGGTGACAGTGCCCGTAGAGGATGTATTTTCTGTAGTGACCTAGTCTAGTAGTTTGAATGGACTGCATTCCAGCTGGATATTTGAGACTTGTAGTATACTTTATATTCGGGATCTTGTGTTATGTCTTAATTTCTGAACATCTGTCTGTGACTTGCATCTATTTCACTTTATTTATTTCCATCATATCTTTATAATATTCGTTCTTATCTTCCTTAGATGTCTTGTGATTGAGTTGAGTTTATATACCTCCGTGCGGAGATGACAGGTTTATATACTTTGTGTCTAGATGTTATATTTTTAGTTGACCTATATAGTATTCTACCGCCGACACTGCGACGTAGGCTGGATGTACCCACGTTCTCGTACCCCTAAACAGGGTGCGGGTCGTAACATTACAAATCGATTGATTCAGCAAAAAGAAAATAAGAAGAAACTGACTCACCGAGCTACAGACAATAGCCAGACCAGACCAGTGATTTCTTTATTTAAGATTTGTATTGTAGTGATGTATGTACTCCAGCAGTGTATTTATTTTGGATGTTGTGTATGTATTAGCATATGGATTTATGTACTTATAGCACATTGTTGTGATGTTTATATATCTTTCATTGATTATTTGTTTGTCTTTATTTGAATGCGAGTTTTATTTCTATTCTATTGTGTATTGTGTGGCTCTAGCGTACATTTGTGCCGTTGAAGGTCCGATCGGACGAGAATTCTACGACGGGATGTGCTGGGTGGTGATATATTGTGATTGTTGTGATTGACAAGTTGTATAGTGCATATATGTTGTGAGTGATGTAATCGAAATATTTTTTCAGCTTTGCCCAGCTTAGCGACAGTTAAGCGGCGGCTTAACGACGGACAGCGACGCCTATGCGGCATCGAGGCGACGTATATAGCTGCACAAACTTAGAATTATAAGTTGCGCGATTGCTAAGCGACGTCCGGCGACGTCCGGCGACGCACTTGCGACGTATCAACAACACATCTAGTAGTCGGCCAGCCATCGAACAGTGAGTATCAGAAACTACTTTCAGTATCAGAAACTTAAATATCGTTGCCTATGAGTCGCCAAGTAGGCGCCAAATATGTCATTCATCCGTCGCTAATTAGTAGTTTAATCCAGTCAAGAGTTAGACTCTTATGCATCGCCAAGATGACACCAAACTAATTCATCAATAATGTGACAATAAGCAGTCGCTAAATGGTTCGTCGCCATATAGTCGAACAATCATCAAAAGTTTGACTGTTCGACGACAGAAACTTGATAGCGACGGGTTGTTTACCTACACCCCTAATCTATCTTATATCCATCACCAAGTCATCTCTAATGCCTTTTAGTGGCGACTTGGTGACGGATTAGGATGTCGCTAAACCTTTGTATTTTGTAGTGTCAAGAAAGTAGCCAGAAACATATACTTCAATGATACATTCAACTAAAGTTACAATTTGAAGTTTGAACATTCCTTTGGAATAAATGACTTTTTCGAAGTATGTTTCTTTGTAGGACATCGCCATTTGGCATGCATTGATGTCCATCCTTAAGCCTGCATTGTACAGTTCAGTACCATAGTTTTGATCCCCAAATGTCAGTTCTCGAGGTATGTTTCAAGAGATCATATTCTTGGTAATGAATGGTACATGGTTTATGTTCTCGAGGGTAAGTATCTTCCCAAATGTTAGTTCAGTACTATAGTTTTGATCCCCATAACTTAAGCTTGAG
Organism: Iris pallida; assembly: GCA_029216955.1. Classification (NCBI taxonomy): domain Eukaryota; kingdom Viridiplantae; phylum Streptophyta; class Magnoliopsida; order Asparagales; family Iridaceae; genus Iris; species Iris pallida. The sequence continues at coordinate 3,460,857 of JANAVB010015399.1, read as the reverse complement.
ATTTGTTCTCCATCAAAATGTTCTCAATAGTAGGTTTGTACGTGGTGAACAATTCCCTTTTTGAACACATGTGGCAAGATTCACTTGTGCCCATCCACCAGTCTATGTCTACGCCAGATGATTCAACAAGCATAATCATAGCAACCGAGTTGAGATCACCTTGCTCTTTGGTTTTGGTTTGGGCTTGGACCTATAGTCCTTCGTGAAGTATCCCTTATTGTCACAGTTGTAACAAGCCCCGTCGTTGCTAGATTCTGGCTTGAAAGAAGCTGACTTCACCTTCAGATGGTTTAAGTCCTTCTTCTTGTTGTTATAGGAAGCCTTCTGCTTCTCCTTTGAGTCTCCAGTTTGTACCATGTTTACCTTGGCAAGCTGTTTGGATGGAGTGCCACTTTGATTTGACCCTTGACTTCATCTTCAATATGAATCCAGTGCAGAAGATCTTCTAGTTGGATCTCCATCTTTTTGCGATACATGTCAATTAAGAACTTATTTTAACTAGGAGGGAGCTTGGAGATAATGGCCCCCATCATTAAATTGCCTTCTTGATGCATACCTTCTTCCTCAAGCTTCTGCTGCAACTTTAGTAATTCCTTGACTTGCGACAGCATATTGTTCTCATCAAATTGCATAATGAGGAATTTGTCGATGAGATGTATTTTGGACATCTTCTCATCTGTCTTGTACTGTTTTTCAAGAGACTCCATTACGTATCTTGTATTAGCGTTCTTGTTGTATGACTCTGCCATGGAACCTTCCAAGGCATTCAAAATTAACAACTTACACAATTTGTTGTCTTTCTTCAATTTGTACCGCATATCAATCGCGCTAACAATAGATAACATATCTTCCATCTCTGGAATAGTCGGTTCTGGATCTGTCAACACGTATTCAACGTTTACGAGTTGAAAATTGAGACTAATCTTCATTTTCCAGTCGTTGTAGTGTTCTCCATCGAATTTCAAATTTGTGAAAACATGTGTCGAAGAGATGTGCACGATTTTCCATCTTTGTACTTGGATCGTTGCTCGGATCTTGCTTTGATATCATTATTCTCGCGGTTATAAAGATCGTACAAAGTACGATGAAAACCGAAAAATACAATTACTTGAGGCATACATCAACTTGCATTAAAAGAAAATTACAAACTAACTTGAATACAACAAACAATGTAACCAAGTTGCTACAACAAGAAGACAGTTGAACTATAAAAGCTTGCTAGAGTGATTAAGATCAACGTTGCTCAAAGCAATATTAGACCATATTCGGTTGATCTACTCCCAGGAACTAACAAGTTCTGAAATCCGAAATTGTAGAACGCTCACTGTCACTCCTGACGGACAAAACTTGGACTCCTCGAACTGACAACACTTCGTTGCTTCGAATGGCTCTTCACTTTCTTACTTGCAAAAGAAAAGAACTTGCGAATATATAGGGAAGCCAACCCCCCAGCAGTCCATATCCATTATATGCAATAAATCCGGAGAATAACTCTCCATTAAGTGGCCTGTTACAACAGTAACCCCCCAATAAATGACAGTTATGCTCTAGGAGTAATGAATAGCCATTTTTGCCCAGCACAGCAGCATTTTCGTACGAAAACGTAGAGCTTGCGCAGTTCCGCACGGAACTCAGCACGTCGCGCAACACCCGCGCTGCTCCTCAAAGCTCCGCACGCACCACGCAGGTTCGTGTTGCATCCACACCGGAACGAGCACAGAACGACATAATTGCGCGCCAAAGCACCATCTCGCTCCCGCGAAGTGCAAAGTACGCCATGAAAGCTCCACTCTGCATCCGTAAGTCGCTAGGCTTGGCTCCTAAGAAAATTCCAAGAAATGAGTGACAAAATATAAATATTTTTGGAGGTCTTGAATCTTACCCTCTAGAAAAATAACCCACTAGCTCAACCACATGGACTATCACTCTCCATGTGCACAAGTCAATAAAAGATAAATTTTATATTGAATACGCACTTGGGTTTGCCACATGGATGTGAGACTATTATCTAGAATTCAAATTCAAACCCCAACAGTATGTACGGAACAGGTCGACCATGAACTCATGGGAGCCATGGCGAACTTCCAAAATTGGCCCCCATACATAATAAAAAATAAAAATAAATTTTAAATAAATTTTAAAAAATGATGAGACCAAAAATTAAACTAAGGATCTCTCATATGCAATTTAAGATAATAACCACTACACTATAACTATATTGTGTTAAATATATCGGTACATATTAGCTCTATTTTAGATATAAAATTATTAATATATTTATGTTTAGAAAAAGTTGTTGGGATTCTCATGATCGGCCGGCCATGGACGCCCGGGTACCGAGCAACCTCAGTGTTTTCTCTACTTTGTTGTACTCTTTGCTTCACTTTTATTTTATTTCATTGACTTGTAAAATTTACACATTTTCTTTTACCGAAATTTTTTACATTTTATTTTCAACTTCTCTAAATTATTATATTAAAAAAAAAAGAGTGGCTGGATCTTTATTATAGGTCAGGCAAGGCAAGAACGAGTAGTTTGCTCGTACCGGACGTTGATCAAGCTCAAGAGTGACCTAAGCTGGCCAATGTTACACCTCCAGCCTCATGTACCACGGATACAAATAAAATTGATTTTTTTTTTTCCTTTATACTCCAAAGGAAATCTACTTGTGAAACTCTATATAATGTGAAATGTTCCCTTAAATTAAATTTCCTTTTTTTAAATAATTATAGTAGTCGAGTGAGAACTTGCTCACCAGAAAACAATCTGTATTTAATAATTTCTTAATTAAGTCATATTCAGCCTCTTTCAGATAATCTAAGAAAATAAACAGTATCTCATTTTCAATTCAAACATGAACTCCCGTGCAGCAGTTGTAGACTAATATCAGAATATGGCAATGAATTAAACCATGGATAGCTGCATGAGCTCTGAGAAAATTAAGTTCCTCACAAAACACATGAAAAATACTACATGCAAGTGACACAGGGGTCTCCAAGCCTCCAATGTAGGAGTCAAATACTAAAATACCCCAGAGAAGTGCAATTGTCTGTATAGTGTCTAGTCAGTCCAAGCCTCCAAGTTCATAGTTATGAGGCCCTTCAAGCCGAGGGGCACCGCAGTCTATATCAACAGCTTCTCGATTGCGTCCTGCAATTTCATGGTAACAAGTATTTACTAAAAATGCAACATGCAAAGAAAAATGACAACGATATAATACAAATGGAAATGGACGGGGGAGCGAAGGTATGACATGAAAGCTACCTTAAGTTGCTGTATTTGGCTTTTCAATTGGCTGCCTTCATTGCTGGTCACTGAACATGCAATCACAGATCTCGTAACTCCGCATGCACGGCCAAGAGCTTGCTTGGAAGGAACAAAGACATAGGGCACGTTCTGGCACAATTGGACGTCGAAGCTAAATCAGTTAAGGGCATTCAACATGCAAGGTGGAAAATATGTGGAAAAGAAATTAATTTCATGGAATTATTTTTCTAGGAAAAAAATTCTATGGAATTTTAAAAAAAATTCATGGAAAACTTAATTTGGGTATTTGATTGCCATTATTTTTCACGGAAAATAGTTATTTTTCATGGAAAATGATATTTTCCTATGGGTTGGACAAGTTTCATTTTCCACCATTTTAGATGAAAATATGGAAAATGAGAGTCTTTTGGAAAATAATTCCATGGAAAATATAAGCTATCAAACACTACAATTGGTGGAAAATTTGTGATGGAAATATTTTCCATGGAAAAAAAGCCCAATCAAACACAGCCTTAGTGTTGAAGCATTTCCTTGAATATGTAGAGAGAGCTTGCTCTCAACACATGCCTAGTATTATATAGTTTTATATTGGAAAAGCACCATGAGTTGTAACTCAATATATACATGGTATGTTGTTGAGATGTGCACATGGGGTGGTGACCCTAAGGAGGGAACCACGTGGGTGATTTTACTAGGAGGTAAGGATAAGACTTCATGGTAAAGCATTAATGCTTTTTTCTCTTGGAATTTATTCCATTGGAGCTAAGTCTCGTAGGGGCTTAGCGACCCTGACTCGGACTCATGGGCTCATGAGGCGTAATGTGACATTTTGTTGGCGCACTTCGAGCTGCCCGATCGCGCTGCCAGATGGTGCAGCAGTTGGCGCGCGGTTTCCGCACAATGTGCAATGTGCACGTCTTGCGCAAGTGCGCGCGCAGATGGCGCGCCAATTGGCGTTGTGGTGCAGCAGTTAGCGCGCGGTTTGCGCACGATGCGCACTGTGCGCGTGTTGCGCAAGTGCGCGCAGGAGCAGGTGGCGCTATTGACGCAGATGAGCAGTTAGTGCGCGTTGTGCGGCAATTGTTGAGCAGGTTACAGAACGTTCGGAGCGATTTTTTTCCACGTCCCGAACATTTTGCTAACTGGACGGTTACAGTGCGGGCCTATATAAGTTTCTCTCCTCTCTCTCTCTCTCAGGAGTGAAGTGCTAAGTGTTGTTCTAAACAATTCCTTGCAAGACAGAGAATTCAAAAGAGAAGAGAAACAGTGCACCAGCGCCAGAGTCCGCGCCATCCGAGGAGTCAGAAGAGCGGAGTATTCTAAAGTTCTCCATCGAAATTGCTGGTTCCTAGAAGCTGTTCGTGTGGGGCGAATCAAGCTTTGAGCACCGGTGATCATTCACTCCAGCAAGCCATTCTATCCATTTATGTTCATCCGCTTTTATCTCATTCTAAACGAGAATGTTTCTGATCTAATCAGAAAACGTTAGTGGACATTCATCGCTGCTGCTACGAATTCTTCTGTCTTCTTCGAAGTGACACATTAGTGTTCGTTTCTCAGAATCCTCCAAGAATCTCTGTCTTGCACCTTCCTCGAAGTGTTGCATAATTTCAGTTTTCCATCAAAAAATTACGTCCCGGGACTAATAATCTCAAAGCTTGATTTCACAAGATAAAAAACTTTCGTGCTTCACTCATCAATCATAACTTCTGTAAGTTAGAGCAATTTGATGGAGAGCACTATCAAGTCTGGAAGAGGAAGGTTAGCCTAAATCTTCAACTTTCTGAAGTTGACCACGTGCTAACCGAAGAAGAACCGACTGTTTCAGAAACTGGGTCTACAGCCGCAATTACTGCTGCTACTAAAAGTCAGACCAAATGGAGAAGGAAGAATAGCCTTTGTAGGCTTCTCATTCTAAATGCTATGGAGAACTCCCTGGCAGGATCATATTTCTAAGAAAACTATTGCCAGAGAGATATGGGAGACTCTGGAAAAACTGTACGAAGATCATAAAAACAGGAGCAAAATATTTATGCGTGAGAAATATCACAAGTGGTTCTTTGAAGACGAGAAGACTATGCGGCCGCAAGTGAAGGAGTTCCTGAAGCTGCGACAGAAGTTGGAAGATGAGGCGATGTCCCTCACCGACAAGTTTGTTGTTGGAGGGATCGTCTCCAAGCTCCCCACTGGTTGGAGCAAGTTCTATGCAAACATTCATAGGAAGAAACTGGAGATCAGTCTGGAAGATCTCCTGCAAGAAATCTATGTTGAGGACCAGATGAGGGCTCAACTGAAGGTGGACGCTTTGTCCAAACAGATGGCTAACGCCAATTTGGTTCACACCAAGGAATCCAAGAAAAAGCAGGCGGCTTCCTACAGTAAAAAGAAGGGCCCCAACAATCTGAAAGTGAAGGGAGTTCCTTCAAACAACAGAAGCCAAAGTCCCATTTGGCTTGCTTCAAATGTGGCAAGAAGGGCCACTTCAAGAGTGAATGCAAATCTAAGCCCAAGCAATCAGAGCAAGGTGAGCCTAGTAAAGGTTTCATTGATCACTAGGTCACTGCGGTAGGGGCTGACTCTGACTGGTGGGTAGACACTGGTGCCATATGCCATGTCTGCTCAAGCATAGAATGGTTCACCACATACACACCAACTTCTAAAGTTGTTATGGTGGCGAACCAGGCACAAGCTGAAGTGCAAGGAATCGGGACGGTGGTATTGAAGTTGGCTTCAGGAAAGTCTCTGACACTTCAAGGTGTGAAGCATGTACCTGCTATCGCAAAGAACCTGATCTCTAGGGCCTATTCTGCAACACAGGCCTAAGGATGGACATCAATGTTGGCCAGATGGTGATGTCCATGAAAGAAACATACTTCGAAAAATCGTTTTATACCGAAGGAATGTTTAAAATTCAGCTTGTACATCAGTCCAATGTAATTAATGCAATCGCTCATTCTGGTTACACTCATGAGTTATGGCATAATAGACTAGGACATGTTCATTGTAAAAGAATAAACAGAATGTCTAGTCTAGGACTTATCTCCAAATGTGGGGGTAAGGTAGAGAAGTGTGAAGTATGTGCTCAGACGAAGATCACAAGAAAACCCATATCTCGGGTTAATCGAAGCACAGATCTTCTGGAGTTGGTACATTCTGATATCTGTGACTTCAAACAGTTCTCTACAAAGGCCGGGATGAAGTATTTTATAACATTCATCGACGACTTCTCAAAGTACACGTTCGTCTACTTGCTCAAGGCTAAAAACGAAGCGTTCGAGAAGTTCAAAGAGTTCAGGACCAAGGCTGGACGACAAACTGGACAACAACTCAAGAGAATAAGAAGTGATCGAGGTGGAGAGTACCGGTCTCATGAATTCACATCGTTCTGCAAAGAACATGCAATTATCAACAAGACTACTGCTCTGTACTCTCCTCAATCTAACGGAGTAGCAGAAAGGAAGAACAGAACGTTGACAGAAATGATAAACTCAATGATGTTGACTACGGGTCTTCCAAAATGCTACTGGGGAGAAGCTGTATTGACGGACACTTTTATTCTAAATAGAGTGCCTCATGCAACTTCGGACGTTACTTATCATGAACTCTGCTTCAAAGTCAGACCTAACTTGAATGTCATTCGAGTGTGGGGGTGTCTGGCATATGTGAAGCTTCCAGATCTGAAAATTCAGAAGCTCGGGACAAGAACTACGAAGACAATCTTCTTGGGTTATGCCGAGAAGAGTGATGCTCGGAGATTTCTTGGTGTTGAATCAAATCATATCATTGAATCTCGCGACGCCGAATATTTTGAAGATAAATTTGCAAGGCACAATAACATTGTTCTTGCAGATATTCCGGAGAATAATGAGGGTGCGCAGGAAACTGAAGTTTCCAATAAGAACGTAGTCCAAGAAGAAGTTGTTGTCGAAACAACTGATAAACCAGAGCTCGTTGAGCCGTCAACTAAGCGAGTGAGGAGGCCGAAGGACTTCGGAAATGACTTTGTCACCTATCATGTGGAAGCAGATGCGCTTACCTATGATGAGGCGATGAAGACCAGAGACGTTGTTTTCTGGAAGGAGGTGATAAACAATGAAATTGATTCAATCACCTTAAATAACACTTGGGTGTTGGTTGATCTTCCTGAAGAAGCAAAACCCTTCGAATGCAAATGGATCTTCAAGAAGAAGATGAAAGCAGATGGAACTATTGACAAGTTCAAGGCTAGGCTGGTAGCCAAAGGGTTTTCTCAGAAGCAGGAGATCGACTACTTCGACACGTATGCTCCAGTAGCCCGGATGACCACCATCATAATGTTGATTGCTCTCGCAGCAATACATAAGTTGGTGATACATCAGATGGATATAAAAATGGCTTTCCTGAATGGCGAGCTGACCGAAGAGATTTACATGCAACAGCCAGAGGGATTTGTCGTCAAGGGTCTTGAAGACAAAGTCTGCAAATTGGTGAAATCCTTGTACAGTCTTAAACAGGCTCCCAAGATGTGGCATGAGAAGTTTGACAAGGTTATAAGGTCAAATGGCTACAGGGTCAGCAAGATGGACAAGTGTGTTTGCACAAAGTTCGCTGATGGAAGAGGTGTAATCGTTTGTCTGTACGTGGGCAACATGCTTATCCTAGGTACGGATATGAGCTGTGTCACGGAAACAAAGAAGTTCATCTCGACTAAGTTCAGTATGAAGGACTTAGGGGAAGCTGATGTGATTTTAGGGATCAAGATCATCCGGACAGACATTGGACTGACGCTATCACAGTCTCATTATATTGAGAAGATGATCACACGCTACGGGTATCAGGATCTTCCAGTGATCGATACGCCTTACGGGTATGATCTGAAACTGAAGCCTAATTTGAGGAAAAGCGTCAGGCAGCTGGAGTATGCAAGCATCGTCGGGAGTTTGATGTATGCTACTACTGCCATAAAGCCTGACATAGCTTTCGTCGTAGAAATACTGAGTCGTTTCACGAGCAACCCAGGCATTGAGCACCGGAAAGCTGTAAAACGGGTAACGGGATATCTCAAGAATACTCAGACATATGCACTGCACTACAGCGGAGATCCGTCGGTACTGATGTCAGCTGGTGTTCAGAATTAGAGAGCGAGAGGTCCACAGGTGGATTCATTTTCACAATGGGTGGAGCTGCTATATCGTGGAAGTCGAAGAAGCAGACTATGCTCTCTCGTTCCTCCATGGAATCTGAGTTCTTTGCACTCGATACCGCAGCGGAGGAAGCAGAATGGCTTCGGGAGCTCATGTATGATCTTCCAGTAGTTGGGGCACAAATACCGGGGATTCCGATATACTGCGACAACCAGGCGACTGCGGCAATGGCATCAAATGACCTCTTCAACGAAAAAAAGAGGACTGTGCGGTTAAAGCACTGGACAGTACACGATCTCATCAAGAGAGGTGTTATTGCAGTGATTGATGTTCGGAGTCAGGAGAACCTAGCGGATTCGTTCACCAAGGACCTCAAGCGCCAGCTGGTCGAGGAACAGCTTGTAAAATGGGCTTAAAGGCATTATGATATTATGTTATTGCAATCCTACCATAAATTTTTATGCTATTAGTTCAAAGAAATCTACTAGACATCTAGCTTTTGGTTCAAGGGAGAACCACTAACTGGGAAAATATCAGGAACAGTGGGTACATGTCCTCTGTGGCATGAAAAGGTTACGGACCTACAACCACTGTTGTCTACTATATATTTTATGTGAAAAACGGATCCTGTGATGCGGATGGCTTAAATGCCTTAATGAGTTCTCAGGCAGAGTTAACGTCTGGTGTGCTTTACAGGAAGCACGGTAGGGCAGCACTACAAGGAGTGTAACTCCATGCTACAGTGGGGTGACACTCCACCATGAGGTTCCCAGGTAGGAGTAATGCCTCGGCTTTGTAAGCCGTCATATCGGCGTAGCACCGCAAATAGGCAGGTAGCCTAATGATGTATGATGAAATTAAAGAGTTGTAGACGGCACTATAAAGGGGAGGATGTCCTAAAGTTACAGTGGCACGACACCACGATGAGGTACCCAGATAGGGGTAAAGCCTGGGCCTTGCAAGTCATTTCGTTGCGGCGTAACACCGCAAAGAAGCCTAAGGCTTCATGTTGGATAGTTTGGCACTACAAAGAGGCTTGTGACCTCATGCTACAGTAGTATGACACTACGATGAGGTTCCCGGGTAGAGGTAATGTCTCAGCTTTAGGCCATGTCATAGCGACGTAGCACCGCAAGGGAAGCACAAGGCTTTATGCCATATCTCTTTAATAAAGAACTCATCTATAGTGTATGGACAGAGATAGCAGGCCGTCTCTTGAGGGTAAACTTATAGACGTCCAAAATAATACACTGAAACCAGGCTGGCACAGTGCCTTTAATGTGCAGCCAGAAGCACATATAACTACATTATGTGAGTGGAAAGAATTGCAGCTATGGTGCAGAATTCAAGGCTTAATCCATTTTGTATTATAGTCTGTTGTTTGACCCATGCGGGAAGATTCAAGTCGTCAACGACGTCTCGCTTAATGCATGATGGACAGTTACTGTGGGGAACACTCAAACTCATATATCGAGATATGTGGGAGATTGCTGGAGCTTTTCCTTGAATATGTAGAGAGAGCTTACTCTCAACACATGCCTAGTATTATTTAGCCCCATATTGGAAAAGCACCATGAGTTGTAACTCAATATATACATGGTATGTTGTTGAGATGTGCACATGGGGTGGTGACCTTAAGGAGGAAACCATGTAGGTGATTTTACTAGGAGATAACGATAAGACTCCATGGTAAAGCATTAATGCTTTTTGCTCTTGGAATTTATTCCATTGGAGCTAAGCCCCGTAAGGGTTTAGCGACTCGGACTGGACTCGGGCTCATGAGGCGTAATGTGGCATTTTGTTGGCACACTTTACACTTAGCACGACAGCATCGTCACTAGGCGCATGGTGCGCTTAAGTTGCGCTCGTTGAACAAGCCTCTTACGCAGCTGTTGTAACACCCAAATCCTGATTTAAATTCGTTTCTCCAAAGGTAGTTAGTTTTATTAAGTTTATTAAGAGTATAATATTCAAATAAGCTTTTATTTAGGAAAAAGGATTTAGTTACTATTAACAGCATAGGAATTCTAATGTTCTTATTAGGCCGACCAAGCTCAAATATTTGTCTCCTCTTTGTCTCAGCCTTATATAAAGTATTGGGTCACCATCAGCTGTGAGCTTTAGGTATAGAAAGGTGGATTGGTTAAATTAGCATATGATTATTGAAATGCTTGGCCAATTTACTTCTAGAAATTTCAAAGTTAGTTAAAGGTTGAACCTAGTTAACTAAATAGCCCAGATTAGTTATCCACATGTTCTTGGGCCTATGGCTTAGGACAAAGCTATAAATACCCTATTTTCTCCATTCATTTTATCCAATCCCAAATCCATTTTTCTCTTCACATCCAAACTCAAGTCCATAAACCTATTCCTATTAAGTAACTCCCAACCTCTTACATCCGTAACTCCCAACCTCTTACATTTATAACTACCAACCTCTTACATTCCGTAACTCTCAACATTTTACATTCTGTTGGAACTTCTAACATTTTCCATTCCGTAACCCCCGACTCTTCACATTTGTAACTTTCCTTCATTTCTCTATAAAAAGAGAAATGTTGAGACAAAACTTAAGCATTACCATCTTCATCCTTCGGAGCAACCCAGCGACCTGTGTTGTACTCGCCATCCCCGAGCCACCGGAGTCGTACCGACGAGCCGAGCTTCGTCGACAACCTATTAACCACCTTCCTGATCCTGACAAGGACGATTCCGACGGAGCCGACACTGTGTCGACGTGCTCGAGCCGACAGAGAACGACGAGTCGACGATGATCTCGACGTAACTGCGACCACCTTCTTCTTCTTCCTCGGTAAGAAACTAAGCTCCAGTCTTGGTATAGTTTAAATCCAAGCGGATCTCTTGTGCTAACACCAAATCAATCTTGGCCCAGTGGTCACCTAACCGTCCCTAGGTTCCCGTCCTGACAGATCCGAGTTTGAATCCTATGTTAAGCTTATTTTTTGGGTAATATATATTATATTATTTATGGTATTATTATATGTAGTATTTATGTATTCATGTATTTTCTTGTATTTGATAATTATATATTGTATTTGTGTGATGTAAAATACTGGTATTTAGTGTTTTCATATGTAGTATTTATTTATAAATTTCCCAGCATTAAATATTATTATTTATATTTTCTATTAATTAAAAACTAAAAGTACTATTTAATGTATTTTATGTATATTAATTTTTAGTAAATATTTAACAGTGCTGTAAAATTAAGTAAAATCAGAATCAAATACAAGATTTTCTGTAGATCATTTTCATATATTTACATGTTAATTTTAGGTTAGTTTTAATATGTTAAAAGTTAGTTTCTGTTAACAATTAATTATAAATAATTGTTTTTAAAATAGTTTTTGATTCAAATAATTTTATAAATAGTAATTTGTGCCCAAAAATTCTACAAACTTGATACCTTCATTATTTTGCCTAATTTTGACCAATGAAAAATAGTAGCATTTTAGTTTGAGATCTCTAACTATTTAAACGAACGTTGTCGGACCCCTTTTCATAAATACTTTATTTATTTAATAATGAAATATTAAATTCCTGTAAAATATAAGTAATCCATGACTTATGATTTTAACCTAGTAAAACCTAATTTTGATGCGTATTAAATATTGTGGTAGTCTTAATGTTCAATGTTAGGAATAGTGTGCCATGACGGCAAGACCCATGTCTAGCACAACTTGACCCCGTAAGTAAGCACAACACATAGATAGCACTTTACCTTTAAACTAAGCAACATTATACCTTGTTACAGCTTGAGGACTTTGGACATCAACATTTAACATCAATCCTTCGATAAATCAAGGCAAGTATACTACAACATATAAAACTGTACATGATATGATTTACATGCTTATGTTTCCAATTGTATCTTCTTTTCATTGTATGTTGTCTTTAAATTTCAAGATTGCAAGTATAACCTGTTTCTCATGCAACAAGCCTCTTTAACAAGAATTGTATCACATGTTGCAAGTTGTACACATTATCGACACTGGGAAGGAGAAAATGTCTAGTTAATATGTGATCAAAGCTCGTAGTGTAGTACATGTATCCGAGCTTGACTGCACATCGTGCACGTGTAGTCAATGTCGTACCCCCAAGTTGTCTTTATTACATGTTACATGTTCTCCTATTATAGCCGATCACATGTTTACTAGCTTTTTCAAAGCCGCACTTTACCTATCTAGCCTGAACATGCTTCACAAGTATCTCCTAAACACGTTATCTTTGTTTTACAAGTATCTCCTGAACATATTGTCTTTAATTTATAAAAACTTCTGAGTATGTTGTTTTTTATTTTTCAACCAAGCATGTTGTCTTTCTTTCAAACCAACCATGTCTTCTTTATCAGTTCATTCTTAAGGATTGTACTTTGCTCCATTCCTGATTGGACCGTTGCAGGTGAATTGACCGAGGAGGAGTTGCTTTGCAATTCATACAATGGACCTGCCACTGATATGCTAGCCCATATCCCAAAGGATGACCCTGCAGGGGAATACCCGATAGCTTACCTTACATTTCGCTTTTGAATTTGATTTGTAATAATTAGTTAACATTCATTTGGTTGGATTTGTCTTCAGTTACTTTTGCTTTGGAAATGTAACTAAGTAACATTTTGGATCTATTCTAGTTTCTCTCAATATAGATGATGTGATTAATCTGATTTAATCTAATATAAGTTTGAAGATAATTAAAGGTTTAGAACAGCTTACTACGTTGTGTCTCATAGCGTAGACTGGATATGTCCGACATGTATCCGAATATTCGGGAGCGGGTCGTGACAGCCGTTCGCACGCCAGTTCGCGTTACCCGATCGCGCGACCAGATGGCGCGCCAGTTGGCACGGCCTGACCGCGTGGCCAGATGACGCTGCCAGATGGTGCAGCAGTTGGTACTGCAGTTGGCGCGCGGTTTGCGCACGATGCGCGATATGCGCGTGTTGCACAAGTGCGCGCGGGAGCAGGTGGTGCTATTGGCGCAACTGCGCAATTGGCGCGCGCTGTGCGGCAATTGGCTCAAATCGTGTCTGTGCACGATTTAAACAGTTACAGAACGTTCAGAGTAGTTTTTTTCCACGTCCCAAACATTTTGCTAACTTGGCGGGTACGGGCCTATATAAGCTTCTCTCTCTCTCTCTCTCTCTCTCTCTCTGGGGTGAAGTGCTAAATGTTGTTCTAAGCAATTCCTTACAAGACAGAGAGTTCAAGATAGAAGAGAAACAGCGCCACCAGCGCCATCCGAGGAGTTAGAAGAGCGGAGTGTTCTAAAGTTCTCCGTCGAACTTGCTGGTTCCTGGAAACTATTTGTGTGGGACGAATCAAGCTTTGAGCGCCGGTGATCATTCATCCCAGCGGCCATTCTATCCATTTCTGTCCATCCGCTTTTATCTCGTTCTAAACGATAACGTTTCTGATCTAATCAGAAAACGTTAGTGGACATTCATCGCTGCTGCTACGAATTCTTCTGTGCCTTCTTCGAAGTGATACATTAGTGTTCGTTTCTCAGAATCCTCCAAGGATCTCTGTCTTGCACCTTCCTCGAAGTATTGCATAATTTCAATTTTCCATCAAAAAATTACGCCCCGTAACTAACAATTAGTTCATAACAAGTATCATTAACTAGAAATAATTAGAAAACTGCATCTTCGCAACCTAGGAATGTCCAACAGGGATTAAACAATTAGCTCACCAGCACTGTGGGAAATTGCGTCCTGTTCCTTTCTTTCATGCGCTTCTCAAAATTTGTTGCTTAATTCACGAGCTATTGATTCACAAAGAAACTGGAATGCTAAGAACCTACAACTACACTTTAAATAATGTACCTTGTTCTCCGGAGATCTTCCTATAATTTTGGAAGCACCTTTTAACCTCCTTATGCACATTCTGACCATCTTATAATCACACCTTAAATTAGGACATCCCATATTTTGTCCACTGCAATATTTTCTAACCTTATCCTACAGTTATAGTAATAATAGATATTTACATTCTTTTTTCTCTTCCATGCACAATCTATGCACCTGAGCACTAGTTCTTGCAAATATGCCGTATATATGACAGGAAAACTATTTGTCAACATTCCACAAAAATCAAAACTGCATTACTACTGGACACATTTTGGCTTCAAATAAATTCAAATTAGGAAAACCTTTAAACATTACTTATCCTTCCAAATACTTTCCTCTCTCTTGCATGGACACAGTGACCAAGCGACATGGTACAGACAACGCAACCTTTCTGCAAGTTTTACTGCATTTACGGAGTGACTATGTCGTGTTTGGCATGGAACACGGCACAGATACAGTACCAATGTTGGAATTTTGGTGCTTCCAAGATTTATTTTCATTCACATTTATTCCATTAAACCTTAGAGAAAAAAAAAGACTTCTCCAATTGCTAGCTTGAAAAAACCATATATAACCTAAAATAACCATTAGCAGGATCATGTCTCACAGATTCAATGAGACAATTGAATGAAGCTTTACTGTTACTAAAAACTCCTTTTGTCCATGTGATACTGTTATGCATATACAAGATCTGTACAGAAAATTTCAGCATCTTAAACCAAAATCTATGCAAAAGAAGTCGGCCAATTAGTTAATTATATCAAAAGTTCGATTAACACATTGAAAGGATTAAATTTCTAGTAAAAAACCAGAATTCTAGCAGATGATAAAATTCAAGCCATATAATGTGGATTGACATAAAAGTTGGCGACCTAGAGGCCAAAATCTATATCCAACGTCATCGACAAAAGTGGTTTCTCTGTCCCGATAATCAATACAATTATATGAACACCGTCCCAAGTATAAGCTCCACTCAGTGATTTCTCCTATTATAGACCAGGGGTGGACCTGGCCCAAGGCAGGCTGGACAACAGCCCTAGACCCAAAGACTAAAGGGGCACCAGCATGGGTGTATCTAGAATAGAAGAAGGATGTACTATGGGCCACCCTTAACTCAAAAGAGCTGTAGTGTAGTGGTTATCATGTTAGACTTACTCACTAGAGGCAAGGTTCTTAACGGCGGTAGGCACCCACCTACCGCCTAGGCACCGCCAAGGAGGTCGATACATTTTGAACACATTTTACTATATAACCACTGTTTTTTTTTACATAATATGTATATTTTAAGGGTGTTCCATGCATAACTAAGTTGTAGAACGAAGATTTATAAAGTTCTAGTTTTGTAAAAGTGAACCATAGGCCCATAATGCTTACAAAAATTTTTTGGCCAAAATATCTTGTTAGGTATTGCTCCGCCTAGGTGTCCGCCTATGCCGCCTCACCTCCGCCTATGCCGCCAACCTCTGTTGGCCGCCAACTCCAACACCTACCGAAAAGCGGTGCGGAGAGAGACCGCCTACCGCCTAGGCGGCTGCCATTTAGAACACTGACTGGAGGTCCTTTTGTTGAAATTTTGGTGGCAACAAATTATTTTTGTTATATTTACTTTTATTGTAGTTACTTTTTTTTTCACATTATGTATGGGCCCTATTTTGGGATTTCGCCTCCACCCCTAATGAGCTAAGGGCCGGCCCTCGTATAGACCTCACCTACCTTTTCGATATCCCAATTGGCCTAGTAAACTAGTTGTTGGAGTGGGTGGGGTTCCCACCTATGTGGAGAATACCCCGGAGAGCGACGAGCGCCATCCGTGTGTTGGAGAAGCTTGGAGAGTGCATGGACTTTATTTTTGTACATATATGGTAAAAAAATATATGATTGGATTTCCATATTTACTTTGATTATATATTTATGATTGGACCCTTCATATAGTAGCTTTCCATATTATTGGGTTTCCAAATATGGTAAGCTAATTATGATTGGATTTTCATTAAATATATGATTAATTTATATTGGAAGTTTCCATATATATTGGCCTTCCATGTATGGGTTACCAAGGGCTTATAAAAGGGTGATACATGCTAGTTGTAATATTATCTCAAAACAAAGAGTGCTTTACAATCTTTGAGAGAGAGAGAGGATTAAGGACTATTGTGAATGAGAGATTGCTTCGAATAATTTTTCGGCATCTCTTGTTCTTCGGAGTCCGCAATCAAAAATTTTCTTCTTTCAAGTGAGTTGTGGTGATCCGTGTTGGATCGGGAGGAGCTTGTAGAGGGTATATTCTCTTTATTCCATTAGTGGAGGTTCTTCAGGGTTGGACTCCGATCGTCCCGTGGTTTTTCCCGCAAGGGTTTTTCACGTCAAAAATCTGTGTCTGCGATTGTGTTTGGCATTTTTGGTTTGTGTGCTTTTGCTCGGTTTTCTCAAAGGACTTTCTGGTTTGGGGGAACGGTTTCCGCGCTTCGTTCCCAACAGAGTGGTATCAGAGCTTTGGGTTCAAAGAAGTGTCAGGAGTTGACAGTCAAACCAGGAAGCAGAGATGGACGGGAAGCCGGTGCGCATGGTGAACCTGAACGGTACCAACTACCATTATTGGCGGAGCAAGATGAAGGATTTGTTGTTCGTCAAGAAGCTGCATCTTCCAGTATTTGCATCCGAGAAGCCCAGTGACAAATCCGATGAGGACTGGAACTTCGAGCATATACAGGTGTGTGGGTACATGCGGCAGTTCGTTGACGAGAACGTGTACAACCACGTTGCCAATATTGAGCATGCGAAGACGTTGTGGGAGAAGCTGGAATCTTTGTACGCGAAAAAGACCGGGGTAAACAAATTGTTCCTGATCCGGACGATGATGGGTCTGCGGTACAAAGATGGTGCATCCATTACAGATCACTTGAGTGAGTTCCAGGGCGTGGTGGACCAGCTATCCTCGATGGGAGTCAAGTTCGACGACGAGGTTCAAGGACTTTGGTTGCTATGTACATTGCCAGACTCGTAGGAGACCGTACGAGTATCTATGATCGCTTATGCTCCGGAAGGCGTGGTCAGTCTGGAGTTTGCCAAGAGCTGGGTACTGAATGAAGAGATGTGGAGACGTTCTCAGGGCACTTCATCTACATCCCATCACTCAGAGGCACTAGTTTCGGAGAGCCGCGGAAGGGGCAAAAGCAGGGGTCCAGGTGGTGGCAGAGACAAGAGCAGGGGGATGTCCAAGGGTCGGTACGAGGACTCGGAGTGTTACCATTGTGGCAAGAAGGGCCACATCAAGCGGAACTGTTTCGCTTGGAAGAGAGAGAAGAAGGGCGACAAGGGGAAGCAAGATGAGAATACTACAGCGGCGGCTTCGATACATGAAGGCGATGTGATCGTCGTAGGTGATGAGGTTATCACAAACCTCGCCTGCGATGACAATTCTTGGCTGGTGGACCCAGGGGCTTCAGCGCATGTATCTCACAACAGGACACTATTTGCCACTTACACGACAGGCGACTGTGGAGTGTTGAAGATGGGCAATGGAGATGTGTCAAAGGCGATTGCCGTTGGAGATGTGCATTTGAGGACGAAGACGGGTGCAGTTCTTGTTCTCAAAGATGTTCGTCATGTCCCTGATACCCGTTTCAACCTGGTGTCGGTTGGAAGGTTGGATGATGAGAGATTCTTCAGTCTCTTCGAAAATAGTCAGTGGAAGCTTTCTAGAGGTTCGATGGTGATTGCCAGAGGAAGCAAGAAGTCCGGTCTCTACTATATGGAGGGGAGCGCACAGGGGGCACAGGAGGTGAACGCAGTCAGCGATGCGTCTACCGAGTTGTGGCACAGGCGGCTCGGCCATATCAGCGAGAAGGGGATGAGCAACTTGGTGAACAGGAAGGTGATTCCAGGGATCAAGTCTACAAAGTTGGAGAAGTGCACGTATTGCTTAGCTGGGAAGCAAAATAGGGTGTCTTTCCAAAGTCACCCAAGTTCAAGGAAGCCGGCGTTGCTCGAGTTGATTCACTCGGATGTCTGCGGTCCTATGAAAGTAAAATCTATTGGTGGTGCTTCTTACTTTGTAACTTTTATTGATGACTGTTCCAGGAAGGTTTGGATCTATGCCTTAAAGACCAAAGATCAGGTGCTGCCTACTTTCAAAGAGTTTCAGGCCTCTGTTGAAAGAGAGACGGACAAGAAGTTATTGTGTGTTCGGTCCGACAACGGCGGCGAATACATTGGTCCCTTTGATGCTTATTGCAGAGAGCAGGGGATACGACACCAGAAGACTCCACCCAAGACACCAGAAGACTCCACCCAAGACACCTCAGCTCAATGGTGTAGTGGAGCGCATGAACAGGACACTGATGGAGAGGGTACGGTGTTTGCTGTCAGAAGCAAACTTGCCGGGCAGTTATTGGGGTGAGGCTCTTCTCACAACTGCTTATGTTATTAATTTATCTCCTAGTGCTCCTTTGCAGGGTGATGTGCCTGACAAAGTATGGTACGACAAAGAGCCGTCATACAATCACCTGCGAGTGTTTGGCTGTAAGGCCTTCGTACATGTACCGAAGGACGAGAGGACCAAACTTGAGCCAAAGACGAGGCGATGCGTCTTTGTCGGCTACGATCGGGATGAGTTTGTGTCACGCCCCAGAACCAGAATACTGGAGAGCGGGGGAATGACTCAGCCAGCTACGTATTACGGGTAGATGAATACCGTATAATACGATCAATGCTGTCTAACCAGACGAGGGGGTGCATACTACATAAAAGTCTTTCTATGGTCACTTCACATCTATTGTCTCAATCATTCAAGCAAGAAACAGTAATAGAGAACAAATGAGATAAAGCAGTAAGGCGTCCCAAACGCTCAGTCAAAATGTTCTCGATATCTGGCTTTACAAAACATAGCCAGATGATGAAGCAAGTATACACAATTGTTATCAGCTGCAGTCTGACTTAATTACAATTATGTAAAAGTAAGTACAAGACAATCCGACTAACATGTCGGTGCCAAACGGCTAAGTATAAAGTAAATAGCAAAACGAGCGGTGAAGTAAGGGACCCACTCGAGTCCTCCTGCGATCATTCCTCTAGTATTGACCATCTTGGAGGTAGAAGTACGCTGAGTCCTCGGAAACCGGCTCTAAATCTGGCCATGCAAAACCAGAGAGGTTAGACCTCTAATAGCAAGTACCACAAGGAAGGACGATATGAAGGACTAAACCAGTAAGTAAGAGAATATAATAATAGATCTCTGCTTTCCACTAGGATTCACATAACATCACGACACTTCGAACCAACCTCCCAATCAAACAAGGACAGAAGTTGGCCCGTCATGTCCTGACATTCTGATCATCTCAGTTAGGTAACAGAGTAGGTACAGTACACAAAAAATCATCTTGAACGGCCAATCAACTCCTACGGCTTGCTATTGTGAGTCCCAAGTTATCCTGGAATTATGCAATAGGGATTCCTCAGTTCTTACTATGTGCGAGCAAGGCTAGTCTATCCAGTCAATCAATTGCGCCATGCATGAATTAGACGAGTCCAGCGGGACGCCCGTCATCAATATACAATATACAATAATAATATAAGCAGATACTGCTCCCTGCCCGTGTGGCAGGTTTACAGTATCTGTGGGAACCAGCCGGCCCGTCGGGTACTACTCGTCCCAAGGGGGCCGCCATGTAAGAACTCGGGAATCCATTCTCTCCATGCAATAATTATTTTATTTAACTTAATAGTCCCTACGTTGAGTGAAATCCCATGCCGTGGATCATGGTCATTCAAATGAGTACTTTCGTACGGGGTACGATATGCACAACCCTACAACGATACCAGTGCGGTTAGGTTGTAGGTTTTACATAGCGTGATGCAACAATCAAATCTAACCACGGAGTAATCATGCCTTGACCATAAAGTACACATGCTTCTTTTGTAAAATAAATAAGTAAATAAAATAAATAAATAGATTGAAGCCTGCATGTGCATGTATGTCAATATTCGGGATCAGCCAATCGATTACAATAGTTCATAACATGAACGTGTCTCATTCATTCAATTCAATAAGACGACTGGCCAGTCTCTTAGTTCCAACTAGGAACGCATGATCAATTTAGTCAAGATAACCATCGTCATCAATGGTGACAAGACATGAAAGTCAATTATTATTAAATGGGGCCGAGTCTATAACTCTCAAGGTCAAGTTCCAGTCTTACTGGGTATCCATCAATCAATCAAGACACTGGGCACTAATACACAATCATTAACATGCTAAGATTATCGGGTTCATGCAAAAGGCGTAAGGATATAATAGGAGAATTATCATGCCAACATTTAATGAATAAGTTATAGAACAAATAGAAACACCCAGGTCAAGAAGTCACGCCAACAAGTCTGTGCTAAGGCCAACAAGTCACGCAAGAAGTCTATGCTAAGACCAACAAGTCACGCAAGAAGTCTA
Organism: Iris pallida; assembly: GCA_029216955.1. NCBI lineage: Eukaryota > Viridiplantae > Streptophyta > Magnoliopsida > Asparagales > Iridaceae > Iris > Iris pallida. The sequence continues at coordinate 3,440,159 of JANAVB010015399.1, read as the reverse complement.
TGCTAAGACCAACAAGTCACGCAAGAATCGTGCGCGTAAAAAGGGTATGCCAAGTCTAGCCTGAAGGAGTGAGCGTATAAAATAATACACGCTGGCAAGCGTGAGCGTGGAAAGAAATTCACGCACACACTGGGTGAACGTGATAGGAAATCCACGCACGCACAGAGTGGACGTGATAGGAAATTCACGCACGCACAGAGTGGACGTGATAGGAAATTCACGCACGCAAGTACAATGTGATCGTGAAAAGTCACGCACGCAAGCACGAAGACGTGAGCGTGAAAAGTCACGCACTCAAGTACAAAGACATGAGTGTGACTCAAAATTCACGCACGCACATAAAGACGTGAGCGTGACTAAGAATTCACGCAGATAACGTAAAGACGTGTGAGTGACTAAAAATACACGCTGGCACGTAAGAACGTGAGCGTGACTAAAAATACACGCACGCACATAAAGACGTGAGCGTGACTAAGGATTCACGCAGACAACGTAAAGACGTGTGCGTGACTAAAAATACACGCTGACACGTAATAACGTGTGCGTGACCAAATATACACGCACGCACGTAAAGACGTGAGCGTGAAGGGCTGATGTTTACGCGAGCACGTAAAAACGTGAGCGTACAACATCTCCCAAACTCCAAGTCCTATGGAGCCTTCGCTCCAGTGCCAGAAATACACGCTAAGTTGGTGGACCAAAACCCATGAACAGCCGAAATACACAAACTTAGATCTAGAGAAAACAAGTCACAGAAACCAAAAATGCCAAGCACTAAACTCTCTCAGGATCATGAGAGGAAGAGTAATGATCCATAAAAATGGATGAAGGAGAAGCAAGATTGCACTTGCCTTCTCCTGCTGCTGGTGGGTGGAGAGTGATGAGAGGAAGAAGAATAAGTAATGGTGAGAATGAGTAAATGAAGAGAGAGAAGGAGATGGGAGCTTTAAATAGCAAAGGGGGTGGTAGGTGGGAGTTATTGGGCCGGGTTTAAGGGGGTTCATCCAAGCCGAACCCAATAGGACTAAAGCAGGGAATAAAATGCAGGAAATAAAATGCAGAAATAAAATTGCAGAAATAAAATTGCAGAAAATTAATTAACATGAAAATTAAAGAGCAGATAATTAATTAACATGAAAATATAGGAATTTAAATACAGGATAATACATGATAAATACTAAATAAATACTTATGAGTTGTACATGTATAAAAATACGCATTCTGGGAACGGAGAGTGACATCTCTACCCACCTTAGAAAAATTTCGTCCTCGGAATTTCAAATCCAAGCAGGTAGAAATATCGGAGCTAAACTAATACAAGCAATTCTAGTGATTAAGCAATCATTTTACCATATCAAAAGCAAGTACTATATATGTAAATCCATCAATCTACGATATCAATCAGTTCTACCCATGAGGTGATAAGCATGAAGAATCAAGACAATCAAGGTATACAGAAAGAGATATACCTTGTGAGTCAAATAGGTGTGGATACCGTGATCGGATATCATCCTCACGTTCCCACGTTGACTCTCCCAAGGAGTGATGACCCCAAGCAACACGGACAAGACTAATTGTTCGGTTCTTGAGTATCTTCTCTCTTCGGTCCAAAATGGACACAGGCTGTTCCTCGTAAGACAGGTTGGTACCAACAACCAGCTCAGAATGATCGAGAACATGGCTTGGGTCCGATACATACCTACGTAATTGAGATACATGAAACACGTCATGCACCTCTCGTAACGAAGGTGGGAGGGATAAACGATAAGCAACATCGCCTACCCGATCAAGGATAACAAATGGGCCCACGTACCGCGGACTCAATTTCCCGCTAACGCCAAATCTAATGACCCCACGAGTAGGTGAGATCCGCAAGAATACGTGGTCCCCAACAGAGAACTCTAACGGCCTACGATGCTGGTCCGCCCAATGACAATGTCGATCCTGCGCAACTCGAAGTCGCTCTCTAATTTCCTTTAACTACTTCAACCGTCTGAACAATCATTTCTGGGCCTAACATCTTCCTCTCTCCAATATCATCCCATGCTAGTGGCGACCTACACTTCTTACCATATAGTGCTTCGAATGGCGCCATCTGGATACTGGCTTGATAACTATTGTTGTATGAGAACTCGACCAAGTGCAGGTGACTCTCCCAAGATCCTCCAAAATCTAGATTGCAAGCTCGCAACATGTCTTCTAAAGTCTGAATCGTTCTTTCTGATTGCCCATCCGTCTGCGGATGGTAAGTCGTGCTAAATCTTAACTTGGTACCCAGACCATGATGTAAGCTCTTCCAGAAGTGTGATGTAAAGCGGGTATCTCGATCCGACACAATACTGACAGGGACTCCATGCTGCCTGACTATCTGTTGTATATATAACTCTGCCAACTTTTCTGTAGATTGTCCTACTCTGAAAGGAAGAAAGTGTGCTACCTTTGTAAGTCGGTCCACTATCACCCAAATAGCATCCTTACCACTTGGTGATCTCGGTAAACCGGTCACAAAGTCCATTGTAATATGCTCCCATTTCCATTCCGGGATAGGAAGCGGTTGCAATAACCCAGCTGGCCTCTGCTGTTCTGCCTTCACTTGCTGACATACCAAGCAACGGAAAACAAATCTAGCTATCTCCCTCTTCATCCCGTTCCACCAGAAATGCTGCTTGATATCTTGGTACATCTTGGTCCCTCCGGGGTGAATAGAATACTGAGAACTGTGAGCTTCTGCCATAACCTCCTGTCTGATATCTCCACTAGGCACACATAGACGTGATCCAAACCTAAGTGTACCATCTTCATGAATCCTCATCTCCTTCCTGAGTCCTGACTCACATTCTGCCCTAAGCTTCTGAATCCTTGAGTCATGTGCCTGAGCTGCCTTGATCCTGCCTACCAAGTCGGATTGAACTTGCAGACTTGCTAGAACTCCTACATCACTAGGAAGTATAACTTCTATGCCCATCTCCTGAAGGTCTTCTAAGATATGCCTCTGCGTTGTCAACATAAATGCGCCGCCTCTTCTGCTAAGAGCGTTTGCTACTACATTAGCCTTGCCTGGGTGATACTGAAGCTCCACGTCATAATCCTTGATCAACTCCAGCCATCTTCTCTGCCTCATGTTTAGTTCCTTCTGAGTAAAGATGTACTTCAGACTTTTATGGTCTGTGTACATCTCCACTCGGTCACCATATAAGTAATGCCTCCATAGCTTCAAAGCAAACACTACTGCCGCTAACTCCAAATCATGAGTTGGGTAAGTCTTCTCGTGGTCCCGAAGCTGCCTAGATGCATATGCTATCACCTTCCCATGCTGCATAAGGACACATCCAAGTCCTTTACCTGACGCATCACAATATACTGTAAAACCTCCGGGCCCAACTGGCAATGTAAGAATTGGTGCTGATATCAATTTCTGCTTCAAAGTCTCAAATGATGCCTGACATTCTGCCGACCAAACGAATGGTACATCCTTCCGGGTCAAGCGGGTCATGGGCGCTGAAAGCCTTGCAAAGTCTGACACAAACCTTCTGTAATATCCTGCCAATCCCAAGAAGCTCCGCACATCCGCTACGGTCTTGGGTACTGGCCAACTCTCTACTGCTTCTACCTTCTTGGGATCTACTGCTACTCCAGCTCCTGATATGATATGACCCAAAAATGAAATGTGATCCGACCAAAACTCACACTTGCTGAGCTTGGCATACAACTGGTTCTCTCTCAGAATCTGCAACACTTTCCTGAGGTGGTCTTCATGCTCCTTTTCACTAGCTGAGTATACGAGAATGTCGTCAAGAAACACAACGACGAACTGGTCTAAGTATGGCATAAAGATGCGATTCATCAAATCCATGAATATTGCTGGAGCATTGGTCAAACCAAACGGCATTACTAAGAATTCGTAATGCCCATACTTCGACCTGAATGCTGTCTTGGGAATATTTTCCTTCCGAACCCTCACCTGATGGTACCCTGAACGAAGATCTATCTTGGAGAAAACTCTAGCTTTGCTCAACTGATCAAATAAGTCGTCGATCCTGGGTAGTGGGTACTTGTTCTTCACTGTTGCCGCGTTAAGCTTCCTATAGTCAATGCACAATCTGGATGACCCATCCTTCTTCCCCACAAGTACCACTGGTGCTGCCCATGGTGACACGCTAGCTTGGATGAACTTCTTCTCCTTCAGTTCCTCTATGTGCTGATATACCTTGGCCTGCTCTGAATCTGCCATTCTGTAAACCCGATCTGATATCGGTTTAGTTCCTGGTGCCAATTCTATACTGAACTCAATATCTCTAACTGGTGGTAAACCTGGAAGTTCTTCAGGAAATACGTCCAGAAATTCTTCAACTACCTTCGGAATCTGAACTTCTTCCATTGCCGTTACTACTCCCTGCTCTTGTTGAGTTGCCTCTGATCTGACTAACGTGAACCTCTTCATGCCTGGAATATCAAAGAATACACTCCCTCTACGACAATCTATTGTCGCGTGACTGTCTTTCAGCCAGTCCATGCCTAAGATAACGTCGAAATTTCCAACAGGAAATTCTATCAACCGGGCGGGTAAAGAATGCCCGCAAACTACAATGCTACATGCTAAAATAACTCTACTAACTCCTACGAGCCCATTACCAGTGAGTATATTCAACCTCCCTGGCAATGCCTCGAACTCCATTCCTAGTCGTGTCGCAAATTGTGCAGATATAAATGAATGGGATGCTCCCGAATCAAACAATGCTACTGCGGGATATGAGGCGACGAGAATGTTACCTGCCACAACATCTCCTGATGCCAATGCCTCTTCCAAGGACAGAGTGAATGCTTGCCCTCGACCTCCTTGCTGATTCCCATGCTGCGGCCTAGCCTGATGCTGCTGCTGGCCCCTTCCTTGATGATGCTGGGGTGGTCTATACTGGTGTTGCTGTATCGGCGGCCCCTGCTGCCGAAACATCTGAGCCTGCTGCACTAACGGACGCTGCGCCAACGGCCTTACTGCCACCGCTGGTCCTCGATACTGGCCTGCCCCTGGTGCTGGCAGAGCAGGAAACTGCTGCCCTGGTCCTCCTGACCTCGAATTCATGGGACATGTGGTAACCCGATGGTCTGAATTTCCACATATCAGACACAGTCCATTCAATGTCCGACACACATCTCTAGTGTGCCCCATCTTCCCACAATAAGTGCAGCCCGCCGGGGGTTGCTGGTTCTTCCTCTGTTGCTGTTGCTGCTGTCTTGGTGGTGCTGGTCCTCGTATCGCCACATCGTGGATACGAATGCCAGTGGATGGTGCTGTTGTTCGGGGCACTGCTCCCCCTCCTCCTTCAATCTGACTGTGGGATCTCTTCTGACCCCCAGTCCTTGTCGCAAGCCTCTGAATGGTGATCTCATGCCTTCGAGTCGCCGTCAATACTTCATCAAAAGTTTGGTAATTGTGCCCCTCTATTAATTGCAAGAGTTCAAGATGAAACCCTTGCTGAAACCTTATGGCCTTATGGCTCTCTGTTGCTACCATCTCTGGGGCGAATCTACTCAATCTGCAGAACTCCGCTGCATAAGCATCTACAGTTTTGCCGGCCTGCCTGAGGTTGATAAACTTCTGTTGTAGCTCAAACCGTGCCACAACTCCATAGTACTTGGCCTTGAATCTTGCAGTAAAATCGTCCCAAGCCACAGGACGTCTGATGCCCACTTCCTCTGATTCCCACCAATCACGTGCGAGATCCTGAAGTAACAACTTCACTAGATCCACACGTTCTTCTGCCGGTACCTTAGCTGCTATTAGCCTCCATATCCTTAAGCCATGCATCTGCTGAGATGGCATCCTCCGTGCCTTCGAAACGGCGGGGGTTGTACTTGCAAAACCTGGCTGATGCTCCTGAATCAGTCCTCACTCCTCTTTCCAAAGCCGTCTGCAATCCTTGGTTGAGCAACACATTCTGCTCTTGTAGCTGAGTGTGCATGCGCTGCTGGGCCAACATCTGATGTTGCTGAGTAGCCATCATTCCTCTCATGATCTCCAGAAGGGCTGGTGTGTCCACTTCCACAGGAGTAGGTGGAACTATGGGTGGGTTTGGAACTTCCGGATACTGCGGTTCTACTATCACTTCTTCCTGGATAGTCTCCTGAGGTGAGACTGACCCTTGTTGCTGGCCAACATGGTCAGGTTGTCCATGTTGCCCTTGTTGTTGTCCAGCTCTGACCGATGCAGACGAAGTACCCCTAAGAAAAGGGACAAGAGAACAATCAAATGACCGGACATGAAGGATCAATGAAGTCAAAGGATACCGGAATGTCAAGCAAGAGTTGAGAATAACGAATCATGAGATCAAGGGGGAACACATGTGATTGAGACATCCTATAAATCAAAAATACCCCCCACAAGTCTGAAATCAGACCTGCATGGGCCACCACTAAAACCTTGTCACGCCCCAGAACCAGAATACTGGAGAGCGGGGGAATGACTCAGCCAGCTACGTATTACGGGTAGATGAATACCGTATAATACGATCAATGCTGTCTAACCAGACGAGGGGGTGCATACTACATAAAAGTCTTTCTATGGTCACTTCACATCTATTGTCTCAATCATTCAAGCAAGAAACAGTAATAGAGAACATATGAGATAAAGCAGTAAGGCGTCCCAAACGCTCAGTCAAAATGTTCTCGATATCTGGCTTTACAAAACATAGCCAGATGATGAAGTAAGTATACACAATTGTTATCAGCTGCAGTCTGACTTAATTACAATTATGTAAAAGTAAGTACAAGACAATCCGACTAACATGTCGGTGCCAAACGGCTAAGTATAAAGTAAATAGCAAAACGAGCGGTGAAGTAAGGGACCCACTCGAGTCCTCCTGCGATCATTCCTCTAGTATTGACCATCTTGGAGGTAGAAGTACGCTGAGTCCTCGGGAACCGGCTCTAAATCTGGCCATGCAAAACCAGAGAGGTTAGACCTCTAATAGCAAGTACCACAAGAAAGGACGATATGAAGGACTAAACCAGTAAGTAAGAGAATATAATAATAGATCTCTGCTTTCCACTAGGATTCACATAACATCACGACACTTCGAACCAACCTCCCAACCAAACAAGAACAGAAGTTGGCCCGTCATGTCCTGACATTCTGATCATCTCAGTTAGGTAACAGAGTAGGTACAGTACACAAACAAATCATCTTGAACGGCCAATCAACTCCTATGGCTTGCTATTGTGAGTCCCAAGTTATCCTGGAATTATGCAATAGGGATTCCTCAGTTCTTACTATGTGCGAGCAAGGCTAGTCTATCCAGTCAATCAATTGCGCCATGCATGAATTAGACGAGTCCCAGCGGGACGCCCGTCATCAATATACAATATACAATAATAATATAAGCAGATACCGCTCCCTGCCCGTATGGCAGGTTTACAGTATCTGTGGGAACCAGCCGGCCCGTCGGGTACTACTCGTCCCAAGGGGCCGCCATGTAAGAACTCGGGAATCCATTCTCTCCATGCAATCATTATTTTATTTAACTTAATAGTCCCTACGTTGAGTGAAATCCCATGCCGTGGATCATGGTCATTCAAATGAGTACTTTCGTACGGGGTACGATATGCACAACCCTACAACGATACCAGTGCGGTTAGGTTGTAGGTTTTACATAGCGTGATGCAACAATCAAATCTAACCACGGAGTAATCATGCCTTGACCATAAAGTACACATGCTTCTTTTGTAAAATAAATAAGTAAATAAAATAAATAAATAGATTGAAGCCTGCATGTGCATGTATGTCAATATTCGGGATCAGCCAATCGATTACAATAGTTCATAACATGAACGTGTCTCATTCATTCAATTCAATAAGACGACTGGCCAGTCTCTTAGTTCCAACTAGGAACGCATGATCAATTTAGTCAAGATAACCATCGTCATCAATGGTGACAAGGCATGAAAGTCAATTATCATTAAATGGGGCCGAGTCTATAACTCTCAAGGTCAAGTTCCAGTCTTACTGGGTATCCATCAATCAATCAAGACACTGGGCACTAATACACAATCATTAACATGCTAAGATTATCGGGTTCATGCAAAAGGCGTAAGGATATAATAAGAGAATTATCATGCCAACATTTAATGAATAAGTTATAGAACAAATAGAAACACCCAGGTCAAGAAGTCACGCCAACAAGTCTGTGCTAAGGCCAACAAGTCACGCAAGAAGTCTATGCTAAGACCAACAAGTCACGCAAGAAGTATATGCTAAGACCAACAAGTCACGCAAGAATCGTGCGCGTAAAAAGGGTATGCCAAGTCTAGCCTGAAGGAGTGAGCGTATAAAATAATACACGCTGGCAAGCGTGAGCGTGGAAAGAAATTCACGCACACACTGGGTGAACGTGATAGGAAATCCACGCACGCACAGAGTGGACGTGATAGGAAATTCACGCACGCAAGTACAATGTGATCGTGAAAAGTCACGCACGCAAGCACGAAGACGTGAGCGTGAAAAGTCACGCACTCAAGTACAAAGACATGAGCGTGACTCAAAATTCACGCACGCACATAAAGACGTGAGCGTGACTAAGAATTCACGCAGACAACGTAAAGACGTGTGCGTGACTAAAAATACACGCTGGCACGTAAGAACGTGAGCGTGACTAAAAATACACGCACGCACATAAAGACGTGAGCGTGACTAAGGATTCACGCAGACAACGTAAAGACGTGTACGTGACTAAAAATACACGCTGACACGTAATAACGTGTGCGTGACTAAAGATACACGCACGCACGTAAAGACGTGAGCGTGAAGGGCTGATGTTTACGCGAGCACGTAAGAACGTGAGCGTACAACATCTCCCAAACTCCAAGTCCTATGGAGCCTTCGCTCCAGTGCCAGAAATACACGCTAAGTTGGTGGACCAAAACCCATGAACAGCCGAAATACACAAACTTAGATCTAGAGAAAACAAGCCACAGAAACCAAAAATACCAAGCACTAAACTCTCTCAGGATCATGAGAGGAAGAGTAATGATCCATAAAAATGGATGAAGGAGAAGCAAGATTGCACTTGCCTTCTCCTGCTGCTGGTGGGTGGAGAGTGATGAGAGGAAGAAGAAGAAGTAATGGTGAGAATGAGTAAATGAAGAGAGAGAAGGAGATGGGAGCTTTAAATAGCAAAGGGGGTGGTAGGTGGGAGTTATTGGGCCGGGTTTAAGGGGGTTCATCCAAGCCGAACCCAATAGGACTAAAGCAGGGAATAAAATGCAGGAAATAAAATGCAGAAATAAAATTGCAGAAATAAAATTGCAGAAAATTAATTAACATGAAAATTAAAGAGCAGATAATTAATTAACATGAAATTATAGGAATTTAAATACAGGATAATACATGATAAATACTAAATAAATACTTATGAGTTGTACATGTATAAAAATACGCATTCTGGGAACGGGGAGTGACAGTTTGGCTATAGACTCTACGACTCGGTGGGAAGAAAGCTCTACAGAAGGAGGGACGTGGTATTCGTCGAGGATCAGACCATGACCAACACTCAGGATTCCGAGACGCCTTCTGAGGCTGAGGAATTGCCTGAGTTAGAGTCATTTCGCTTCGAGCAGTTTCCAGAGGACATCGCAGAGGATCCAATTATGGGGGAGCCAGTACATGGAGTTGCTCCCAACCTTGATCATCAACCTGCTGATGGTGGTCAGGGTGTCCCTCAGGAGGATGAGCATGCCGGAGAGGCGGTTCCTGAAGAGGAGGAGGCTGTTGGTATACAGCCAGCACCAGTGGCTCCACTGAGAAGGAGCGACAGAGAGCGTCGACCATCTACGAGATACTCACCGGGTGAGTATGTGCTATTGACTGACGGGGGAGAGTCCAAAAGTTTTGCAGAGGCTATGGAAGACGAACACAGGCAGGAGTGGATGGAGGCTATGCAGGAGGAGATGAGTTCCTTACATGCCAATTCCACTTATGAGCTGGTGCGGTTGCCAAAGGGCAAGAAGGCTTTAAAGAATCGATGGGTGTTTAGAGTGAAGCAGACGGATGATGCTACTCGCCCTCGATACAAAGCAAGGCTGGTAGTTAAAGGCTACGGTCAGCGGAAAGGCGTGGATTATGATGAGATCTTTTCGCCAGTCGTCAAACAGTCGTCTATTCGGGTGGTACTAGCATTGGCAGCCAGTTTCGACTTGGAGGTCGAGCAGATGGACGTGAATACGGCATTCCTCCACGGTGATCTTGAAGAAGAGTTATACATGGAGCAGCCAGAGGGATTCTGTGAGAAGGACAAGTCACATTTGGTCTGCCGGTTGAGGAAGAGCTTGTATGGTCTGAAGCAGGCTCCGAGGCAGTGGTACAGGAAGTTCGAGTCGTTTATGGGGGAGCATGGCTATGCACGGACGACGTCAAACCATTGCATATTTGTGAGGTACTTTGCCGAGGATGATTTCATTATTTTATTGCTCTATGTAGATGATATGCTGTTAGTGGGTCAGAATGCCACTAGGATAGTGGAGTTGAAGCGCCAACTGGGCGCGGCCTTCTCTATGAAGAATTTGGGTGCAGCAAAGACTATTCTTGGGATGGAGATCAGCCGAGAGAGAGAGAGTACAAGCTGCTACATTTGTCCCAAAAGAAGTACATTCACCGGGTACTTCAGCGTTTCGGTATGGACGAGTCGAAGAAAGTGAGTTGCCCCCTTGCGGCTCACTTTAAGTTCACTGAGGAGCAGTGTCCATCTATCGAGGACGAAAAGGAAGATATGGAGCGGGTTTTATATGCTTCAGCTGTGGAAAGTCTTATGTATGCTATGGTGTGTACGAGGCCAGACATCGCTCATGCAGTTGGCACAGTTAGCAGGTACCTTTCAAATCCTGGAAGGGTACATTGGAGTGCGGTCAAGTGGATTCTACGATACCTTCAGGGCACTGCCGATTGGAGACTTTCTTTTGGTGGTGACGAGTCGAAGCTGGTTGGGTATACTGACGCTGATATGGCTGGAGATGTAGACACGAGACGATCGACTTCGGGCTATGTGATGATGTTTGCTGGAGGAGCGGTATCGTGGCAGTCGCGGTTGCAGAAGTGTGTTGCCTTGTCGACGACAGAGGCAGAGTACATTGCGACGACGGAGGCTTGCAAGAAGTTGTTGTGGATGAAGAAGCTGCTGCAGGAAATAGGGCTGAAGCAAGAGCAGTATACTTTGCTTTGCGACAGTCAGAGTGCTATTCACCTTGTGAAGAACCAGACATTTCATAGTCGGTCCAACAACATCGAGACTCGGCATCATTGGATACGGGATGTGGTTGAGAAGAAAGATGCGGCGCTTGAGAAGGTTCATACTGATGACAATGGAGCGGACATGCTCACGAAGGTTCTTCCGAGGGAAAAATTTGAGTACTGCAGGCAGATCGTCGGAATGACGACCTCCTCCACATAGTTGTGAAGGGGGAGATTTGTTGGAGTGGGTGGGGTTCCCACCTATGTGGAGAATACCCCGGAGAGCGACGAGCGTCATCCGTGTGTCGGAGAAGCTTGGAGAGTGCATGGATTTTATTTTGGTACATATATGGTAAGAAAATATATGATTGGATTTCCATATTTACTTTGATTATATATTTATGATTGGACCCTTCATATAGTAGCTTTCCATATTATTGGGTTTCCAATTATGGTAAGCTAATTATGATTGGATTTCCATTAAATATATAATTGATTTATATTGGAAGTTTCCATATATATTGGCCTTCCATGTATCTGTTACCAAGGGCTTATAAAAGGGTGATGCATGCTAGTTGTAATATTATCTCAAAACAAAGAGTGCTTTACAATCTTTGAGAGAGAGAGAGGATTAAGGACTATTGTGAAGGAGAGATTGCTTCGAATAATTTTTCGGCATCTCTTGTTCTTCGGAGTCCGCAATCAAAAAATTTCTTCTTTCAAGTGAGTTGTGGTGATCCGTGTTGGATCGGGAGGAGCTTGTAGAGGGTGTATTCTCTTTATTCCATTAGTGGAGGTTCTTCAGGGTTGGACTCCGATCGTCCCGTGGTTTTTCCCGCAAGGATTTTCCACGTCAAAAATCTGTGTCTGCGATTGTGTTTGGCGTTTTTGGTTTGTGTGCTTTTGCTCGGTTCTCTCACAGGACTTTCTGGTTTGGGGGAACGGTTTCCGCACTTCGTTCCCAACACTAGTCTCAGTCAATCAACGAAGTCGATCCATGTTCATGTCAAATTGCAGCAAGGATAGGTAATCTTGGTATGATTAGCACATTAAAAGTAGAGTCAGTCTTACCTAATTTGATGCAGGACTAAGGCTAAGTTGCAACAAAATACTCGGAAATTGGAATAGACGGACTGATCCTAAGCAATGGCTCAACCATTTCATTTGCAATATACTTTGACGGTCACTTCTCATTATTTTAGCCATTGCAATCTATTTTGACGGTCACATATATCAAAGGTTTAACAAAAAGAGGATTCAGTAGAGATGGTCACCTTATCCTCCGCAAGCAATGGGAGGTGCAGAAGTATTTCAAGCGGCTCGGTATCCGCAGCCATCACCACAAACTCGGAAATCCCCCTGTTCAAAGTCTTTGTTGCTGCGTATAAAATAGAAAATTAAAAATTAAAACATTGGCGAAAGAATCCAGAAGAAGCAGAGAAAATAACAAGAAGAATTTGGAAACCTTCATTGGCTCCCTTCTTGAGCTGCTTGTAGTTGGCTGCTTGCTGGACAAGGTCCAATATTGTGATCGATAGCTGGGAGTCAGCCAGGGGATAAGCTTTCGGATTCACGACCTCCATAGTCTAAAACCAAACCAAACTAAACCAAACAAACAAAAATTAACACCAAAATTAAGTAGAAGCTTGCTATAACAGAATAGAAATAAATTAGGCTTTGAGGCAGAGTATTTGAACATTACTTCCCCTTCCTTACAGCTGCTGCTCCTTTTTCTTTTTCTGGATTTGGTTTCAAAACTATGGAGGGTTTTTGTAGTGCATCGTTAAGGGTATTTATGTAGCGAGTCTAGCCACCCTGAATGTGCCCTAATCGACTCTTCTATAGCTCAATTTGATAGGCCCATGGGCTTTATCTTGTTCTGTACCAAGTTGTTTCGGTTGGGCTTCACTATTCTTAGCAAACTAGGATTTCCAGAGGTGCAAAATCTATCAAACTTCCCGAGAGGATAAACCAATTCATTACACGAATAGTTAGTAAAAAAGAAATATAATCCATTGTATTGTGACATGACTTCTTCGAACAATCTAATGGCTACAAGGTGCTTGCGCTACTAGAAAACCAAGTATAGTATTTTCTCTCATTTTCTTATTATGGTGACTGATTTTCATTGGAAGTCCACATGCTAGAACCTTTGGGGGCTGTTTGGCTCGCTGAAGCAGTCCAGGAAGTGGAAATTTCTGCTACAATTTGTCGGAGCTTGCGGCAGTTGTAGCATTTGGCTCGTGCTGGAACCGGACAGTGCAAGTGTCTAATCTATACAATAGTAGTTGCAGTTTCTATGTTTTTTGTTGCAATCAAGTTATATCAAAAAAGGACAGCAAGTGAGAAGAAAGTGGGAAGAGTCGATGGAGAAGAAAATAGGAAGAGGCGGTGGAGGTGCCAAGTCTCGCGGAAGAGGTGGTGGAGGAAGTGGAGGAGGTGGTGGGGGCGTGAGGAAGGAGGGCCGAGCGCTGGAGGAGGTGGAGGTGCTGCGCCTCCGTCGGGTCCGGTGCGTCGTGGAAGAGGCTTCCGAGTGGAGTGGAGGGTGGAGGAGGAGGAGGAGCTCCGGGTGGAGATGGGAGGAGGAGGAGGGCTTCCGGTTACTAGCAGCTGCTGCTGCTTTTCCTAATTTTTTTTGACAGAGAGAAAGAGAGTGAAGAGAGAATGCGAGGTGAAAGACAACATATATGAATTAATTAATAGTCTTAGTAATTAATATAATTATAATATGTTTAATTATGGTAATATGTTTAGTTATAATAATTAATTTAATTTATCTTAAATGAAATCTTTACAAATATTTTCCTAATAATTATGATACTTAATGTATTTTTTTGTTTAATTATGACAATTAATTTAATTGTGGATTATCATATCTCCAATCTTAACATTCACTTTCAACAACCAACCAAATAAACGTACTCATTTTTTCTTCACTTTCAACAACCATCCAAACAACCGAATATCTTTTTCTTCCACTTTCAATAACCATCCAAACACATTTTGAAAAGTGTTATTTGTTCAAGTGCACTGCAACTTAACATGATGTAAGTACTATTTTTATACTTTCAAAAAGTTACTTCTATCCAAACAGCCTCTTACTCACATGTGTGGACTTGTTGTAGGTCATCTAGGGATCAATGAAAAATAAGAAGACTCAAAGAATGAAGAAGTCCCAATCCAGAATAAAGAATGGATTAGGTCAGATTAGCGAATTGGATCCGACAAGAACAATATAATATTCTGAACATTTGACGCCACACGTGGAAGTCTCTCTCCAACTAATTATGGCATTTGTGTCTGAACAATACCATCATGTAACCGCAACCTATTACAAAATATGTAGCATGTGCTACCAGGAAACCCTAATTAGTACACTAACAATATATGACATCAGGAATTGGATAAAAATTTGAGTTAATCAGAGTTATCCAGACGATGCCTCTATTGACATAAAAGCTGATAATCGAACTCTCTATAGGTAAGACTTAGAACAACCCTAAGAGCATCTTCAACCCTACCCTATTTTAGAGTTTGGAAAAAAAAATGGTTGTCACATAGGAATGACAAGTTTTCTTTTCAAAAGTAATTCTCCGATGCAAATGTGAAATAAAGAATGGAGTTGACATGGCAATGATATGGCAAGGACAATGTGAAGTTGGTTGTCTAGATCTAGACAATGCACTTCACAATGACTTTATGTCTACATCATCAATTATGAATAAAAATATTTATAAAAAATAGAAAAAGAGTAGTTGTCTTGAAAATTGTAAAAAAAATTATTTTGTATTATTTTCTCAATACTTTTGCATTGGAGAAGATTTTTCAAACTCATTGTCTTTTTATAAATATAATATTGCCACCTATAGAAGACAGTCCCGTGTCTTATGCCACCTAAGAATCACAACACAAAATAAGACAATATGGTTGGAGATGCTCTAATAATTGGCTCTAGAACATTTATTACAATTTTAGATAAATTTTTAGATAATTATTTAAGAATTAAAATTCGAGAAAATACTAAGAAATTGAGTTTATAGCGACTTTAAAGATTTACCATTTAAAAACATTACCATAGAATCATTTGAAACTTGGCATATAGGGTTCATAATAATTTTTGAAATTTTTAGGGAATTTTCCTAGATGTTTTGATATTTTTCTAAAAAATTATTAGGGAATTTTCCTAGATGTTTTGATATTTTTCTAGGAAAAAAAAAGTTTTTATGAATTAATACATACGTTAAATGGACCTCTAGAAATTAAAAAACATTTTAATGAAACTAACCTATTTTACTAATTTATCCCAACGGGGTGGGTATGTCACGCTCCAGTCCTACAATGGGACCGAGCCTCAAGGTGTAGATTGGGCCGGTTGGCCTGAAGCCGGGTCCGGCCCGCACGTGAGCCCGCTCAGCGGAAGCCCGGACCGGCCCGCTTTCAGGCCCGAACCGGCCCGGCCCCCCACCCCCAACGGTCCGGGTCGGGCCTCCCCCGCCCAACCCGAGACCGGCCCGGACCGGGCCGCACGAATTTTTTTTTTTTTTAAATGGCCCACTGGCCCGGCCCGTGGCCCGGCCCGGATGGACCGGCCCGAAGCCCGGTCGGGTTCAAAAAAAAAAATTTCACAGAATGTGAACGTTGGGGGGGGGGGGGGAGGGGAGTATTTTACCAAAATGCCACCAATTCTAACCGTTTTATAAACGTTGGGAGGGCATTTTGGTCATTTTTGGACCAAAATGACCAAAATAACCCAAAAAAATTCCTATAAATTGGCCAAAAATCTCATTTTTCAAACACAACTCATTCAAAATATTTCTCTACAATTCTCTACTTCTAAGGCTTCCCGGTGCTGGTGCTCTACGGTGCTTCTAAGGCTTTCCGGTGCTCTACGGTGCTCTACGGTGCTCTACTTCTAAGGCTTTCCGGTGCTCTCAACCCCATTCCGGCGTTCTACGGCTTCCCAAACTCCCTCCCAATCCCTTTCTTTATTTTATTTTCTAAATTTGTACTTATTTTTTATAAATGGCTGGTGAAGGTTCAAACCCACCTAATCTTGCTGGACAGACTTACGATATTTTTAATTCTTTTTTTGGTGAAGGTTCAAACCCACCTGAGCAAATAGCAACCAATCCGGAGGGGTGCCTTCCATCTCCTCCAGAAGTCGCTAGTTCTACACAACTTCCTGAAAAGAGAAAAAAGTCTAAGTATTAGAATTTTTTTACTTTGATTTATGAAACTAATCCTGATGGTTCGCTTGTTTTAGATGCCAAGGGTGAACCAATACCGTGCAAGGCGCAATGCAAGAAATGTTTGAACCAGTACGCAATGCAAGAAATGTTTGAACCAGTACACATGGATGGTGCTGTTGGCCGTTGGGGAAGAAAGGAGAGGGTTCTTCTCAGGAAGGAAATGTTCTAACCATTGATTCAAAAATGGGCTTTCTTAATTAGGCTTGGCTTAAAACTGAGTTACTTAGCAAATAAATAACTGGCTGAAAAAGCCCACCAAAAAGTTTGAGAAAAATGAGAAAGAAAGAAAACATTTTAAATTGAAAATTAATTTAAGAAAAATGATTTAAAGAATTTTTTAACATATTATTATAAAAAAAATTTGAAAGTTGGAGTTACACCTTCTATGCACTTCTCATCCATCAACATACACTAAAAGTATCTCCTTTAACTATCTCTCCACCAAAACTCTATTAAACCTCCAAAAAGCGCCCTTTACCATCAAACCCATTAAAACTTCATTGCAATCACCTTCAAACTATCAAACAACAAGTAGCAAGCCATGCAAAGCAAGGAGTGGTGTTCTTGGATAAGAAGGAGTACCGACAACTAATCTTTTGAAGGCTTTCAGTAACGGTTCTAACTTTTTTATCTCAAATCTCCATGGTATAAATTACACAGAAATCTGAGATCTAATGTTCTAAAACCCATATTTTGACATCTTTCATGCCATATTATCATCCATATAGATTATAGGTTAGATTGTTGAAAGTCTGAATTACGGTATGACTAGTTTGAGCCTTTTCGGTGTGAATTTTAAGCGATTGTTAGAATTTCTTAAAATTTCATTTACTATAGGTTTATTACTGCAAAATATGATTTTTAATAATATTTTTATGATTTTAGTACCTTAAATATGAACCAAAAAATAGGGATCAATATAATAGCGTTTCGGGTAAGTTGCTGACGTGGAATAGCTAAAATTTAGGAGTTGATTTGAGAATTTAATATGAGTTTATTTTATAAGGAATAATCATTATTAATTAGGTTTTAAAATTTAATTTCACATATTTAAGTAATATGGAAAGTTTGGTGATTTCAGACAAGTTTAAGGTAGACTAGCTGATTGAGAGTCAACTAGCCATGATTTTTTTCTTTAGAATTCTAAATCTGGAACTTAGTGATTAATTCCATATAAATTACATTAAAATTAGTATTTTTATGATTCTAAATGATCTGCATGTCCTTGAAGTAGGAACTTAACTTTGAATTTCGGAAGTCAAAACTACAAAACTAGGTCTAGAAATCCTAGAAGCATGTAGAATTGTCGTTTAGGAAACCCATGTATCCCATGTGTAACTAGAATGGTAAAAAATTCTTTTATTATATGTGGATTCTTGGTAGGTTTGTCATTACGATCAGCGGAGACTTGGACAACATGCAAGTATACATTGCCGAACAGTATAGTATTTACATGCATTTACTATTTTGTTTTTTCTTTTTAGTCATACTTGATTACTTGTTGTTTCTGTTCCTATCATTATTATTTTATCATTATACGTGCACGTAATGGTTTCTATCTTTTTATTATTGTCTGTTATATCCTGCCATGTTATTGTTGACCCAAACTGGATCACGGTTAACCTAATTTAGAGAACTAACAAAATGATAACTGATATGATCCAATACGACACATCAAGTTCAAGACAGGACATCACCTATGACCTAATATGACACATCAAGTTCAAGATAGACCTCGTCTACAAGCTATTGTATTGCAATTGTATTTTATTCTCAGTCTATAATTTTCGATTTATTGAGTTTAGGAAAATGTGTATGTTGAGTCGCACTGCGTCATCTCAATTCCTAGATATATTTCTCCAAGGTCCACCGTACAAACAAACTAATTCTTGAACCAAACCAAACTACTCTCACCCATATAATGCTTCTAGTCTGAGGCCGACAAAACTCGGGCCGAACTCTGTCTTCTTAAAATTAGCAACCTAATTTTTAGGGCCACTATGCTATAAGCTGTCCAACGTTTGAATTTTTTAATATTTGGGACAGAATTTTGGCCGAACTTTGCCTCTCCTGACTAGTATAAATAGGGCTTGATTTCTCTCATTTCAAATCATCTCTCACTCTCAATCTTCTAAGCCTTAGACATTCTAAGTCTTACTTTTTCAATCTACTAGCCACAAAACTTTCTAAGTCCCAAGGTGCTCAGTGCGATTCAGCTAGAAGTTTTGTGCAAGAGTTGAAAAGAAGTCACTTGAAAAATTCTAGGTTTCGCCTCTGCAAAGTATTAAGAATTTGGCGTGCTCTTTTGAGTAAAGGCACGAGTGTACCCTATTTCACAAATAGTAGATTTTAATCCTGAGCTAGAGTTCTCAGGCCTGGACTAGTCCTCCACGAGAGAAACCAGGTTATATCACTGTGTTTTCGTGTGCTCTTCTAAACTCTTATATTTTTCTCATTTTTACTCTCTGATTATATAGTTGCTTCTGGACTTAGCATAAAGTTAATTTTTAATTGGTCAATATTGACACAAACTCTATTCACCCCCCTCTAGAGTTGCCTATACGTTACTTTAATTGGTATCAGAGCTCCGGTCACTTGATAAAGGATTAATATCCTAAGAGCTGATCCATGGCAACTACACAACCCATTTTCACCAACTATGGTGAAGGACAGTTGTAGCCCCCTTCCCAGAAATTTGTAAATATTTTATTTTAATTATTTTATCCGAATGGTTATTTTTAGATTCTGTAAATAAATATCATTTCGTGTACACAATCTTTATGTGAAGGACCTACTTTAGAAATTTAGATTTTATTGTGTTCATTTAGAAGTTACAGGTAGAAATATATATATATATATATATATATATATATATATATATATATATATATATATATAGGTTTATATATATATTGGATTATATATAGGAATATATGGAGACATATATTTTGTGTAGATATTTATATACGTGTATACGTGTATATACAAGTGTATATAAATATATGTGAGTATGAATAAATATATATTAAATAAATGTGTGCGTATATATATGTGTGTGTTTGTGAATATATATAAATAAATATTATATATTATATGTGTGTAGGACTATATAAATAAATAAGTATGGAAGCAACTTCTATATATATATTATAAGAGTTTTTTATAATAAAAATGTATTTTTATTTTTAAAATGTTAGTAAATAAATGATTAGATATATTTAGAAATGCTTATTAAAATTAACTATTAAATAATTATTACTTAGTTGATGATTGTGTAATCATTAAGTAATAGTTATTGAATAATGATTATAATATCATTAAGCAATGATTGATTAGTAACTCCTAATCATTAAATTTCCTAATGATTAGGTAGAATCATTGAAATGATTATTAATGATTAGTGTTGGGTAGTGTTATATTTGGAGCATATATGCTACTGAACGGTTCATTGCATAAGAAGTAGAAATTAAGGTGTGGGACCCATTGTATTATTATTACTACTATTTATGAAGGGATTACCTAGGCTTCTTTTTCTACTATCCACTGTGCTGCACACAGTTTGCGCCCGAACTTCATGGGCTAATCATACAACACCCGACCCTCTTTTTGCATTGTGTATATATATGTATATTAAGATGAAGGCAGACCCGAGCCAACAGAGCGTAAACCCGAGAGAGGAGTTTCCGACCTCCTCTCCTTAATACGCGCGAGAGTGGAGAGTTTCCATCTAAACACTCAAACCCTAAGAACGCCGACATCCGTGCGCCGACCCCCTACCCAGGCGACCGCTTGCCGCCGGCGTCGCCACCACCGGCGGCCGGGAACAGTCGCCGACCCGCGTGCGCGGTCAGGATCGTCAGAGCACAGCGCAGCAGTAGCAGTTGCAACACCGACTTCCCGGTAAGATCCTGATCTCGATACTCCGTCTTTTCGCGAACCGTAAATTAGTTTGGAAAGCCAACATGACCTTCTCGAAACCCCAGTAATTAGATTTCGTATAGGATGCACAACCAGACCATGAGATCGACCCGAAGTTGGTCAAAAACCTGTAGAAAACAGAACACAAAGGCAGTCCAAGCATCCACGTTGGAAGATCATTTTCGATCGATCCAGTACCATATTAGGAATTCTAATTGAACATGTTTTTAGACAACATATAGGGCTAGAAAACCTTTTTTGCAGAAACCAATTTTGATAACTGTGTGTCGAGAAATCGAATCCCAAAGTTTCCCAAAAATCTGTTTTCAAAACATGAAAATTGTTCCACACGACCTGCGTCACGCCAATCCGGACGACGTGGTCGCGTACCGAAAGGATCGAAAGCTGCGTAACAGCTTTGTGGTCGTGTGGGCTTTGACGGAATTCAAATTGGTCGCGTGTGCGCGACGAATTCGACGCGTATCCGTCGGAATCGCCCCGTATCCGTCCAATGCAAATTCAGTCAAAACTTTATGCACGCTCGTCAGATCGAGACGAAACTTGCGCCAACAGAACCGTATCATTTTTCTGGTCCTGTATGCCAAGTTTGGTCCGATTTTGAGACAGTTGAAATCGACGTCGTTTAGCGGGCCCCACGGTCCCACTTAACGGGCGATTTTGTGCACGGCCCGCCGGAATCCAACTTTGGACATACGATTGGGTTCGTATCGGAAAACTGGATCTGTAGACATGTAGTTTGACGACTTTAGAGACCGTTGACTCTGGCACGCTTTTCGGTGCAAAACGGGTCCAACGGCGGACATCGTTTTGTCCAAAATTACCGTTTTGCCCCTGTGTCCAGAATTAGACTTAAGGACAGGCAATCCTAGCTAATTGGACTATTTTGAGACCATTGGTATTGTCTGTTTCAGCTTCCGGGGACTGTTGTACGGGTTTTGACTATTGTGGCATATTGAGTGATTTGGATCATCGGTTTCACCAGCACAGGACCACAGGCGAGTACAGTTTATTGTCTGTATTTCGATATTGATCTTTACTATATTTCATTGATTAGTCATTGGTTATGTGATATTTTTATACTCTATTATAAATTATTGAGTCGGGAATGAGAAGTACCAAGGATGTGTGATCAGACCGTAGACCTTGTAGATCTCGTAGACATTGTAGATCTTGTAGACCTTGTTTACTTTCATGCAGTAGATCTTGTAGACCTTGTTTACTTTCATACAGTAGATCTTGTAGACCTTGTTTACTTTATGCAGTAGATCTTGTAGACCTTGTTTACTTTCATGCAGTAGATCTTGTAGACCTTATTTACTTTATGCAGTAGATCTCGTAGACCGTGCGGTGTAGTACCCCAGACCGATCATATGTCAAAGGTGCTTCTAACGGTGGGAAGTATACTGGTCTATTTTTACTATTGATTTTCTCACGGCTTTACTGTTATTTTCAAAACTCATGATTGATGCCTAACCTTTATCTTATAGTCATTTTCTTTATTTGAAATTGTATTCAGTGAATTGTGCTCGTTCCATTCCTGACTGGAAACCAACATTTTCAGGTTAGCCGTGGATTCACTTAGCTTGGGAAGTGACGGGGGATACTTGCAGACAAAAGCCTAGAGACTAGCTAGATAGTTGAGTTGTAGTCATACCTTTATTTGTACAAGTTTATATTCTTCTACAAATGTAAAACTTGTAATCTTTGTAAGTTAAATTAATTATGTGAATGAGCATTGTTTGTGATTTTGATCTTCATGGCCATGACAGCGTTCTACCGCCGACACTGCGGCGTAGGCTGGCTTGGACACGTCTCGTATCCGTTTAAAAAAAATGGGTGCGGGTCGTGACAAGTTTTTGTAGTGGCCCATGCAGGTCTGTCTTCGCAAATCGTGCGAACTCGTGATAGTACTTAAGTTAGATGTACTATTGCGAGCCTGCGACTAGAACATGCTCATTCACGAACAAGGATTATTTTAATTGAATGGCTAGGACTAGGAGTCCCTTACACAAATTGATCGATGGGTAGTCTAGGCCATGCAATTTAGGGTGTATGTTATTAATTTTGATAGTTGTCAAATCCCCATAGGTACACTCTTACCTCTTGATTGAAAGTTATAGTCCCATATGATTCACTTGGAGAGGCAGAGCTTCCTGGAATTGATGATCACACCTAAACGAATTACTCAATTCCTTCTCGTTACCTCTTTAGATATCATTCTCATATTAGTCCAAAGTGCCTATTTAGTTCCTATTTTGCCCCAGGAATTATTATTTCTGATTGGGTTATCCATATGCGAACCTCAAGTTTGGTTGATTCAAAGTTTCCTCAAAGGTTTAAATACACATAGAATCAGTACTAGAATGGTTGTATTTCCTTGTCTTCAGTTATTTCCTCCCTGTTCAATCTTTTATCCTAAAAGATTGCGACTTACAGGACAGATAATTATGCCTTATTACATAGTCGACTTGCTTGAATCTCTAAGAAGGTCATGAGTTTTTATATATATAGTTAAAGGAATATTAGTTAACTCATAACGGCAGGACAGCAGCGCACTGTCGCCATTTAATCGAATTATGGATACTATGGGTTCACTGCAGCCAGCAGCGCACTGGCGAGGCACAACCCACAGAACTGAAATCATTCTGAAGAATCATAGTTTATGGAATATTGCTAAAACTATGTTCCCGTCGACCTCTTTAGATCTTAGGTACTCTTGTGGCAATATTGGAGGAGTGTCTGATAGCCTATCACATTTGAATTACGAAACCCGGGGTTTGCCGTAGCCAGAGTATACGGGTAAGGCGTAATTCTCGGTAAAATGATTTCAGAAGTGATTACAAGTTTAGGATATCATAGAGAATAGAGACTGCCCTGTATGACCCTAAGAACCAAAACCAATGCTAGTGAAAGTTCTGCAAGTTGAATAGCGTGTCTTCCAACCTGGTCTCCCATGGTCCTTGTGATCCATTGACGAGGTAATTGGCTGACACTAACAGGTTTACCTAGAATATAGAATTTAGAGTTCCATAAATCATTTATCGACCAAGGACTTATTGATAGGTAGATAGTAGGAAGACTGTATGAGTAATAACACCAGGTAATGTTTGATTATCTCAAAACTCGAACTACCATCTCCTCCTTCCAAAAATCTTGCGTACTGGTATCTCGACTATCTTGACCAATACTGCTATCACAGCCTAGTTTTACAAGCTTACTCTTTTATCGAGCTTGATTCGAGACATATGTTTATTGGGGACGCCCGCTAACATATTGTCTAATCAGAATCATTGTATTACGGTCTGATCAACCATGATGCTTTTGATTCGCTCTTCATTTAATTATCCTACGTGGATTGAGATGTAGATGTCTCTAGGATCTCATCCGTGTCACGCCCCGATCCCGCTAGGGTCGTCCGTCTTGCTTGGATCCCTGCGGGATCGATCGTCCTCGCTAAGGCGTGATGCCGTGCAAGCCTAAGTTGCGCTTGCACAAGGCCATGTACCTGCACAAAAACAACTAGTCAAGCAAAAACACACGCACGCACCCATTAGTCAAGCAAAACACACGCACGCACCCATTACAGAAAACCAAATATTGGACACAGAGATTTGAAATGGAAATACTCATTTTATTCATAGCTTGATAGGAATACAAGTACAAAGCTTTGCAACTCAGATTTGCCTTATAATTTGGCTACAAGATACTCTTTGAAACACTCTTTTGAAATTTGCCACAATGCCCATACATGATATCCTTTATTACAAGCTGGAATTGAAAGACACCTTCAAAGGAAATGAAAACTGGAAACTTGCAATTGACTGAAAGTAAACTTCGAGGCGATCCACGAGCTCTACTGGGCTAGACGAGCTTCGGTGCCTCACTTGAAATCCTCCTGTCTCCTTTTGCTTTCTGAAAAGGATGCCCACAACGTGGGTCAGTACACATCATGTACTGGCGAGCGGCTTTTGGCCGAACTCGCAAATCTCTGCACTAAATCAATATGTTGAGCTAACATTTACTAGTGATCTTTCTACTTGTCTAGGTTCTTTTTAACAATTCATAAGAACATGACAGATAGAATATATCATAGCAACTTACCCTCGCCGGCAGTCATCCCTGCACAAAACCACGTTAGCACAATTTGCATAATGAGTGATTCATGATTCATTCTTGCAGATATTGAAGTTGTCATTCGGGTCATGCATGTGGACTATTCTACATGTTGGTCCATGGGTTTTCCCCATGATTAGCCGCTGTGACTCTTTGGTTCAGCTCGTCGCTAAGGACACAGATATTCGGCTACACTTTTAACATGGGTCCTTGCACCCAGTGTGCTCATAATCTCTCCTAGGCCGAGCGGTTCCAGGTGCCCCCAGATACCACCCGAGAGACAAATAATTCCTTGTATACAAGTTGTCCGAGACCAAATACATGCTCTAGCCGTTCTATCAGATGAGACACACTTGGACTTATGCACAGGTATACGACACGTTTGATTCGTGCCTTCAGGTTTATCTCAACATGTACATGTTCGTCTGTACATGTCTACATTTCAAGCATACTGATGACAAGCAGATGATCATTCTTATCGAGCAGATAGAGTAGCAACACATATTCTTGCATTTGATTCAATTCAATTATCTTCTCTTATCTTTTGTGGATGTGGTATCATTGATCATTGGGACAAGGCAACAGAGTAGACTAGCGATCATTTTTCTTAGGCGTACAGATCAATGTCTGTTCGGTTGAAGCAACTCACCGAGATGAATCTTAGTTGAGAGAAGGAGGGACTTCACGCGCCGTTCACGAATGATTTACGCGGCCTACAATGGCACCAACAGTTGATTAGCATACTTCGTCTCTTTCTCTCAAGATTCGGAATGAATGCGAAATGCGATGAAAGCGAACAATGAAAACCAATCATCGAAAACCAACACGAAAACGCATTCATCAAAACCAAGCAGCGAAGAGAAAACATTCAGAAAAACTCTTGGATTCATTTCAATAGAAGCCAATCCATCAATTGGAAAGGTTCATTGCATTTCATCCGTGATCAATCGATACCGGCAAAGGTTTCACCAAGTACTCAGTTCATGACTGAGTCAACAAGCCGTAGGTATTACATAGTGGACCGCAAGGAGCGGGGCACTACATAATAACCCACCAAGAAAAAGTTTTGTCCTCAAAACTTAAGAAACAAAACTCACCTCCACTATTGTTGCATTCTGGGTCAAGCAACGTGGAGAGATTGAAGACGCGTCCATTAATCCGCTGCGGCTGGTTCTGCGGATTGTCTCGAAGGGGCGGTGGGCCTGGCAGCTGCCCACGCTCTTCAGTGTCGTCTCTATTTCGATTTCTCTTCGGGCAATTTTGGATGGCGTGACCTTGTTGGCCACAACGAAAACAAGCATGGTTTGCAGAACGACAGTCCTCCTTGGTGTGTCCATGCTTTCCACAGTGACTGCATACCAAACCTTTCGCAAAGCGACATTCTTCACTCGCATGTCCTCGTCGACCGCAGTAGGAACAGATTGTCTCATTTCGTGGTTCCCCATCGGTCTTTTTCTCTCCGTCATGATTTCTCTTGGCGGGCTGATTCCGACTGTTCGGCGCTTTGTTGGACGCTTTCTTCTGCTCGAACTGTTCTACCTGAAGCGCCGCCTCAAAGGCTTGAGAATAGGACCCGCATTCTCGATTCAGCACACTTAACTGGATGTCGTAATTCAGACCTTCTACGAATCGATTTATGCGAGTCTGTTCCGTGGGGAGCCAAGCAGCGGCAAAATTTGCCAACTTAGCAAATTCAGATTCATAGTCCTCCACGGACATATCCCCCTGTTTCAGTGTGATGAAGTCATCCTCCATCTTCTTGCTCATGGCTCGAGGCAGATATTGATCCAGAAACGCCTTCTTGAACAAGGCCCACGAGATCTTTCCATTCCTAGCCGTTGCAAGCAGTGCCGGCTTCTTCGCCTTCCACCAGTCCTTCGCCCGCAACCGTAGGAGCATAACGGCACAGACTACCTTTTTGCTACTTGGAACTCCTATGAACGCGAACAGAGTCTCTATTTTATCAATCCAGTCCATCACCTTGTCGGGTGACGTCCTGCCTTGAAATTCTGGAGGTTTCGTGTCCAAGAAGTCCTTTGGCCTAAAGACAGTGTGCCTTTGCGCCGGATGGGGCTCTTCACCCTCTACAGGCTCGATCTCGGGCGTTCCCGTCTGTTCCGTCGCTGCGATGGCATTTTGATTTGCCGCAAGCGCCGTGACAAGCTGGGTCAAGGCATCCAACTGCTTTTGTTGGGCAGCCGCTCGGGCCTGGTGTATTTGGTTGTTTTCCTCACTATCCTGCCTCTGTAACTCCAACATTGTCATGATGCGTTCTACCGCATCGGTCGAGCCAGATGGACGAGGAGGAGCCATTTCTCTACAAAATAGTGTAACTTCTGTCAGTCTCATAAAATATTATGGACTTATTGTATGGGGCATTGGTTTTCATAACCCAAAATACGGACACTTTTGAAAGCCGTCAAAGTACTTTATATACTTTTTGAAAACGATATTTGCAAGAGGCCAAGGACGTAAAACTGTGCTCTGATACCACTTTGTCACGCCCCGATCCCGCTAGGGTCGTCCATCTTGCTTGGATCCCTGCGGGATCGATCGTCCTCGCTAAGGCGTGATGCCGTGCAAGCCTAAGTTGCGCTTGCACAAGGCCATGTACCTGTACAAAAACAACTAGTCAAGCAAAAACACACGCACGCACCCATTAGTCAAGCAAAACACACGCACGCACCCATTACAGAAAACCAAATATTGGACACAGAGATTTGAAATGGAAATACTCATTTTATTCATAGCTTGATAGGAATACAAGTACAAAGCTTTGCAACTCAGATTTGCCTTATAATTTGGCTACAAGATACTCTTTGAAACACTCTTTTAAAATTTGCCACAATGCCCATACATGATATCCTTTATTACAAGCTGGAATTGAAAGACACCTTCAAAGGAAATAAAAACTGGAAACTTGCAATTGACTGAAAGTAAACTTCGAGGCGATCCACGAGCTCTACTGGGCTAGACGAGCTTCGGTGCCTCACTTGAAATCTCCCTGTCTCCTTTTGCTTTCTGAAAAGGATGCCCACAACGTGGGTCAGTACACATCATGTACTGGCGAGCGGCTTTTGGCCGAACTCGCAAATCTCTGCACTAAATCAATATGTTGAGCTAACATTTACTAGTGATCTTTCTACTTGTCTAGGTTCTTTTTAACAATTCATAAGAACATGACAGATAGAATATATCATAGCAACTTACCCTCGCCGGCAGTCATCCCTGCACAAAACCACGTTAGCACAATTTGCATAATGAGTGATTCATGATTCATTCTTGCAGATATTGAAGTTGTCATTCGGGTCATGCAGGTGGACTATTCTACATGTTGGTCCATGGGTTTTCCCCATGATTAGCCGCTGTGACTCTTTGGTTCAGCTCGTCGCTAAGGACACAGATATTCGGCTACACTTTTAACATGGGTCCTTGCACCCAGTGTGCTCATAATCTCTCCTAGGCCGAGCGGTTCCAGGTGCCCCCAGATACCACCCGAGAGACAAATAATTCCTTGTATACAAGTTGTCCGAGACCAAATGCATGCTCTAGCCGTTCTATCAGATGAGACACACTTGGACTTATGCACAGGTATACGACACGTTTGATTCGTGCCTTCAGGTTTATCTCAACATGTACATGTTCGTCTGTACATGTCTACATTTCAAGCATACTGATGACAAGCAGATGATCATTCTTATCGAGCAGATAGAGTAGCAACACATATTCTTGCATTTGATTCAATTCAATTATCTTCTCTTATCTTTTGTGGATGTGGTATCATTGATCATTGGGACAAGGCAACAGAGTAGACTAGCGATCATTTTTCTTAGGCGTACAGATCAATGTCTGTTCGGTTGAAGCAACTCACCGAGATGAATCTTAGTTGAGGGAAGGAGGGACTTCATGCGCCGTTCACGAATGATTCACGCGGCCTACAATGGCACCAACAGTTGATTAGTATACTTCGTCTCTTTCTCTCAAGATTCGGAATGAATGCGAAATGCGATGAAAGCGAACAATGAAAACCAATCATCGAAAACTAACACGAAAACGCATTCATCAAAACCAAGCAGCGAAGAGAAAACATTCAGCAAAACTCTTGGATTCATTTCAATAGAAGCCAATCCATCAATTGGAAAGGTTCATTGTATTTCATCCGTGATCAATCGATACCGGCAAAGGTTTCACCAAGTACTCAGTTCATGACTGAGTCAACAAGCCGTAGGTATTACATAGTGGACCGCAAGGAGCGGGGCACTACAATCCGCGACTGCCTTGACAATTCCTCTTGAATTATAAATTCGTCTTTGAATCACATGATTGTATTTATGACATCTCTCTTGAACTCTTTATCGTTTTTGTCTTTCACCGACTGGAAAGACGGAAGCTCGTAATTGATAGATAGATACAGAGTATTCCCATGGCTATGATAGTTGTATGTGCAAGTGTAGCTACCATCGGCCAGCTCTGTGACTGGAACCTTGCCTTGAGTTATTCGTCCTTCCTTCGACGCTAAGCATACTATCTTGATCTTCTGGTCATTGGAGTCCGAGAATGATTAGGATCTTTTCCCTTAACCAAATGCCAACCTAGGGGACTACCTAATCTCCAGAGACCTAGTGTTGTGAGCCGCTAATTATTTGTTTGAAGCTTGCCTCAACTAGAACCCTTGTGACAATAGTCTAGGTTGACCCCAATAGAAAGTCCATGACTCAGGTGTTAGAAATCTTTTCATATAATGTAACTTAGAGCTGGTCACCCCGTCAATAACTATTGTATACTATGGATGTGTATGTTCCTCTATTTTATCGACCGTGTGTCAACGTACACACATCGTTCTCCATTTATTGAGGAACGATCCTTTACTTGACTTATATCTACCGTATCCCGATACGCCGTGCCTTATTCCCTATTAACAAAGAGTCGAGGTACAATATCCGGACATTGAAATCTTTCTAACCCAATTATTCCTAAAACTATATCCTAGCTTCTAAGGTGGGTAGACGGTAAGTCTTCTAGAATCTTGAGATGTACGAGGATTACCAATTGATTAGAATAATTTTCTACTAGGATGAGGAATAGTGCCCATGGACTCCCACTTTTCATTTAGATCACCTTGTGTCCCCGATCGTGCCATTAATATTCAGAGCACGAGACCAGCTGTTACCCCTCAATAAATTTTATATACAAGATCTAGACGAGTCCACCTTCATCTAGGTATATCATATCCCACTCAAACCCGTCCCCTTGTACTCTATTTTTATGGTACAACTTTCAGGTAAAAAAGATTAGTTATAACCCTTACCATAATACCGGTATACCTTCCGACTTCCACTAGAGCCTCAACTTCGACTCATTTCCTTCGACCAAATATATGATTGTGACCTACTCGAAGCCCACTACGCGCATGCCACTAGTGAGCCACTCGATGGAGGTCTCTTGTGCTACTTAAACACTAAAGTTACTGAAGGCACATGTTGAGCTTTAGGGACCTAGCTAACCAACCTGACTAGCAACTCGCTCAATCCCTTGGGTAGAAATCTATTCTAGGATACCCTAATCTAGTAGGAATAGTTTTATCATTGGGATCTTATCCAGTCCATATAGATTGGAAACCAATGTTCATCCAACCAACGACTGATGCCCAAATAGAGAACCCTTTAAGACCACAATCTTGATTTTTTCAGATTCCATTCTATTTTGGAACCTTGTTTAGAATTTCGAGAACATAATTTTCGTATTGCATAGACTGCGAGACCCTCTGAGAAACTTAGCAAGTGACTGGACTAGGGTAGCCAATCTAGCAAATAAGTTTTTGGTTCATAAACATTCTCTCTCTATCTGTAACATGGGATACCTTCTACCGCTCTCGGAGCTTCATATTCGCTGTCGATTATTTTTCTTCTTATCTTCATGTCCTCCCTATTGTAGAGTGACGACTGGTCATATTTATTAGAAATTATCGACATTTCTTAGCTACTTGTATAAATTTATGCTTGTTGATTTTAGGGTTGCCTGATGGATATGAGAGGGTTGCCGATGTCGTATGCTATAGATATCTGTCGGTAGTTACTTTCGCAAGTAGCTGGAGGGTTATAACGTAAGGACGTCAGGTGTTTCAAGGGAGTAGTGTGACCTAAGGTGGGTAGAAGTCCTCGAGATTTCGTAAATACCCAATGACTAGAGAAGGCCATAAATATTTTTGGAGAAATTAAATTTGAGGAGATTAAGGGAATACCAGACTTTGAATTTTAAGAAATAGTTATGAATAAGAATTTCGAGGACGAAATTATTTTTAAGGTGGGTAGATTTGTAGCCCCCTTCCCAGAAATTTGTAAATATTTTATTTTAATTATTTTATCCGAATGGTTATTTTTAGATTCTGTAAATAAATATCATTTCGTGTACACAATCTTTATGTGAAGGACCTACTTTAGAAATTTAGATTTTATTGTGTTCATTTAGAAGTTACAGGTAGAAATATATATATATATATAGGTTTATATATATATTGGATTATATATAGGAATATATGGAGACATATATTTTGTGTAGATATTTATATACGTGTATACGTGTATATACAAGTGTATATAAATATATGTGAGTATGAATAAATATATATTAAATAAATGTGTGCGTATATATGTGTGTGTTTGTGAATATATATAAATAAATATTATATATTATATGTGTGTAGGACTATATAAATAAATAAGTATGGAAGCAACTTCTATATATATATTATAAGAGTTTTTTATAATAAAAATGTATTTTTATTTTTAAAATGTTAGTAAATAAATGATTAGATATATTTAGAAATGCTTATTAAAATTAACTATTAAATAATTATTACTTAGTTGATGATTGTGTAATCATTAAGTAATAGTTATTGAATAATGATTATAATATCATTAAGCAATGATTGATTAGTAACTCCTAATCATTAAATTTCCTAATGATTAGGTAGAATCATTGAAATGATTATTAATGATTAGTGTTGGGTAGTGTTATATTTGGAGCATATATGCTACTGAACGGTTCATTGCATAAGAAGTAGAAATTAAGGTGTGGGACCCATTGTATTATTATTACTACTATTTATGAAGGGATTACCTAGGCTTCTTTTTCTACTATCCACTGTGCTGCACACAGTTTGCGCCCGAACTTCATGGGCCAATCATACAACACCCGACCCTCTTTTTGCATTGTGTATATATATGTATATTAAGATGAAGGCAGACCCGAGCCAACAGAGCGTAAACCCGAGAGAGGAGTTTCCGACCTCCTCTCCTTAATACGCGCGAGAGTGGAGAGTTTCCATCTAAACACTCAAACCCTAAGAACGCCGACATCCGTGCGCCGACCCCCTACCCAGGCGACCGCTCGCCGCCGACGTCGCCACCACCGGCGGTCGGGAACAGCCGCCGACCCGCGTGCGCGGTCAGGATCGTCAGAGCACAGCGCAGCAGTAGCAGTTGCAACACCGACTTCCCGGTAAGATCCTGATCTCGATACTCCGTCTTTTCGCGAACCGTAAATTAGTTTGGAAAGCCAACATGACCTTCTCGAAACCCCAGTAATTAGATTTCGTATAGGATGCACAACCAGACCATGAGATCGACCCGAAGTTGGTCAAAAACCTGTAGAAAACAGAACACAAAGACAGTCCAAGCATCCACGTTGGAAGATCATTTTCGATCGATCCAGTACCATATTAGGAATTCTAATTGAACATGTTTTTAGACAACATATAGGGCTAGAAAACCTTTTTTGCAGAAACCAATTTTGATAACTGTGTGTCGAGAAATCGAATCCCAAAGTTTCCCAAAAATCTGTTTTCAAAACATGAAAATTGTTCCACACGACCTGCGTCACGCCAATCCGGACGACGTGGTCGCGTACCGAAAGGATCGAAAGCTGCGTAACAGCTTTGTGGTCGTGTGGGCTTTGACGGAATTCAAATTGGTCGCGTGTGCGCGACGAATTCGACGCGTATCCGTCGGAATCGCCCCGTATCCGTCCAATGCAAATTCAGTCAAAACTTTGTGCACGCTCGTCAGATCGAGACGAAACTTGCGCCAACAGAACCGTATCATTTTTCTGGTCCTGTATGCCAAGTTTGGTCCGATTTTGAGACAGTTGAAATCGACGTCGTTTTGCGGGCCCCACGGTCCCACTCAACGGGCGATTTTGTGCACGGCCCGCCGGAATCCAACTTTGGACATACGATTGGGTTCGTATCGGAAAACTGGATCTGTAGACATGTAGTTTGACGACTTTAGAGACCGTTGACTCTGGCACGCTTTTCGGTGCAAAATGGGTCCAACGGCGGACATCGTTTTGTCCAAAATTACCGTTTTGCCCCTGTGTCCAGAATTAGACTTAAGGACAGGCAATCCTAGCTAATTGGACTATTCTGAGATTATTGGTATTGTCTGTTTCAGCTTCCGGGGACTGTTGTACGGGTTTTGACTATTGTGGCATATTGAGTG
This sequence comes from Iris pallida, assembly GCA_029216955.1. Taxonomy (NCBI): domain Eukaryota; kingdom Viridiplantae; phylum Streptophyta; class Magnoliopsida; order Asparagales; family Iridaceae; genus Iris; species Iris pallida. The sequence goes on along the minus strand of JANAVB010015399.1, from coordinate 3,407,145 downwards.
ATTTGGATCATCGGTTTCACCAGCACAGGACCACAGGCGAGTACAGTTTATTGTCTGCATTTCGATATTGATCTTTACTATATTTCATTGATTAGTCATTGGTTATGTGATATTTTTATACTCTATTATAAATTATTGAGTCGGGAATGAGAAGTACCAAGGTTGTGTGATCAGACCGTAGACCTTGTAGATCTCGTAGACATTGTAGATCTTGTAGACCTTGTTTACTTTCATGCAGTAGATCTTGTAGACCTTGTTTACTTTCATGCAGTAGATCTTGTAGACCTTGTTTACTTTATGCAGTAGATCTTATAGACCTTGTTTACTTTCATGCAGTAGATCTTGTAGACCTTATTTACTTTATGCAGTAGATCTCGTAGACCGTGCGGTGTAGTACCCCAGACCGATCACATGTCAAAGGTGCTTCTAACGGTGGGAAGTATACTGGTCTATTTTTACTATTGATTTTCTCACGACTTTACTGTTATTTTCAAAACTTATGATTGATGCCTAACCTTTATCTTATAGTCATTTTCTTTATTTGAAATTGCATTCAGTGAATTGTGCTCGTTCCATTCCTGACTGGAAACCAACATTTTCAGGTTAGCCGTGGATTCACTTAGCTTGGGAAGTGACGGGGGATACTTGCAGACAAAAGCCTAGAGACTAGCTAGATAGTTGAGTTGTAGTCATACCTTTATTTGTACAAGTTTATATTCTTCTACAAATGTAAAACTTGTAATCTTTGTAAGTTAAATTAATTATGTGAATGAGTATTGTTTGTGATTTTGATCTTCATGGCCGTGACAACGTTCTACTGCCGACACTGCGGCGTAGGCTGGCTTGGACACGTCTCGTATCCGTTTAAAAAAAACGGGTGCGGGTCGTGACAACAGTTCACTAATAAGCCCCCCCCCCCCGTATTTGATGGAACCAACTACACCTACTGGAAGATACGAATGAGTTTCTATCTGAAATCTCTAGACTTTGACTTATGGACCATAGTGACAGATGGTTATAAGAAGCCTGCTAGAATTGTTGTTGAGGGAAATCTCATAGAGAAACCCTACGACAAATACACTGATCAAGAAAAGAAACAGGCTAGTTTATATGCTAGGGCTATTAATGCTCTCTTCTGTGCTATATAGACAGGACTGAATTCAATAGGGTATCTACGTGTTCCACTTCCCACGATGTATGGAAGCTTCTAGAAGTGACTCATGAAGGAACCACTCAAGTCAAGGAATCAAAAATTAGTTGGCTAATACAGGAGTATAAAGCATTCAAGATGAAGCCAAATGAGACGATCAAACAAATAATCACTAGATTCCTCGACATCGTCAACCCTCTATCTTCCCTCGGTAAGGACTACTCCAACCATGAGAAGATACACAAGGTGCTAAGGGGACTAAGGAAGAACTGGAACCCCAAAGCCGTGGCAATCATTGAAGGCAATGATCTCACCACCATGCCTCTGGAAACTCTGTTGGGCAAATTAATGACGTATGAGCTCGACCTCATGGACTTTGAAGAATCTGCTCCAAATGAAAAAGAAATCGTTCTAAGAGCTCATCGCCGAAAGACTGCTCCAGATGAAATATACGATGATGACTCCGATGGTGATGATCAAGCACTCATTGTTCGCAACTTCAAGAAGTTTCTACGTTTCAATAAAAGGAAGAAGGAACAACACAAAGATGACAATGAAGAGCCTATCTGTTTAGGCTATAAGAAGACGGGGCATGTGAAGAAAGACTACCCTGCAGCAAAGAAAGGAAGACGATATGAAAGATCATACAAGAGGCCATCCTCTCGAAAGTATGCCAACACAAGCATCTGGCACGAAAGCGAAGCCAGTGAGTCAGAAGAAGAAGAGGACACTCCCCAAGATACTGCAAACGTCTGCCTAATGGCAACGTCCGACAAGGTAACAAATGATCCACTTGATGACTTTACTTTTGATGAACTTGGAGATGCTTTTAGTGACTTACTTGAATATCACAAGAAGTTACTCAGCAAGTACAAACATGCAAAGGATAAGATCAAGACTTATAAAGTTCAGATTCATAGACTGTCATGCTTGCTTGATAATGTTAGAGACACATCTCCCACTGATAACACTGAGGAATTATCCAAGCTTAAATTAAGCTTACACGATGTTGAATCTTGTATTGAGAAACAAACACATGATCTTACTGTACTCAACAAAGAGCTCACAGAAGAGAAAAAGAAGTATAATACTGCAGATGTAAGAATTAGTGCCTTGACTGCTAAATATGATAAAATGTATATTGCCTCTAAAAGATTAGAGATCAGGCTGGGCAAACAGGTTATTCAACCTCAAACTCAGTCTCACAGTCACAGCACTCACATGAGACATAAACACATGAAAGAATACACGACATAGGAGAAACACACATACACATGCTGCACACAAACATGATTTATGTACACATACTCTCATGCAACACGTCAATCACCCAAACATAGACATCATTATCATCCTGATCCTAACACAAACATGCATGCTACATGTCACTATTGTGATAAGTATGGACACACTTCACCATAATGTAGATTCAGAAGATTAGTTAATTTAAACTTGTATGCATGGGTACCGAAGACTAACTTTTCAGGACCCTCAAGAATTTGGGTACCAAAGGTCACATCTACTCATGGTGTAGGTGGACCTTCCTTCAGCTTCTAGAAGCAAATGGATTATCGATAGTGGGTGCTCGCGACATATGACTGGAAATGCAAATCTTTTTGCAGCACTATCGATAAAAAGTGAAGGATATGTATCCTTCGACAATAATCTAAAAGGTTATGTCATAGGTAACGGTACTATTGGTAATCCTCCCTTTTCTGTCATTAAAGATGTCTGTTTTGTAACAGAGTTAAAGCATGACTTGTTCAACATTAGTCATCTTGTTGACAATGGATATGATATTAACTTTGGGAAAACTAAATGCTCTATATATGATAGATCAACTAGAGATATCACTTTTGAAAGGATAAGGGAAGATAACATCTATATATTCTATCTCTCGAAAGATACTAACAATGCAGGAAGATGCCTCTACGCTCACAAGGATGAAAGATTATTATGGCATATGCGTCTTAGACATGCAAACATGGATACCATATTAAGACTGTCAACCAAGAAGCTAGTCAGAGGACTACCAGACATCACTTTCAAAAAGGATACGGTATGTGCCGAATGTGAGAAAAATAAGGCGACTAAATCCTCTTTTAAATCCATCAACTCTGTAAGTACTACTAGACCCTTGCAACTTCTTCATATGGATTTGTTCGGTCCGAGTAGAGTAGCCAGTCTTGGTGGAAAACTCTACGCCTTTGTGATTGTTGATGATTTTTCTCGCTTTACTTGGGTTTTCTTTCTTTCAAACAAAAGTGATACTATTTCCGTTTTCAAAATTTTTGCTAAAAAGGTTCAAAACGAAAAAGGCTTAATGATTACTCGAATCTGAAGTGATCATGATGGCGAATTCGAAAACTCTAATTTCAAAAAGTTTTGTGATTCAAATGGATTTAATCATGAATTTTCTTGTCCTAGAACTCCCCAACAAAATGGTGTTGTCAAGCGGAAGAATAGAACACTTGGCGATATGGCTAGAGTCATGTTGAATCAGTTTCCACTTCTGAAATATTTTTGGGCAGAACCTGTAAGTACAGCATGCTATGTCTTGAATAGGGTTTTGATTCGATCTATTTCGAAGAAAACTTCCTATGAACTCTGGTTTTGTAGAACTCCAACTATTTCATATTTTAGAGTATTCGGTTTTCACTGCTTTATCCTGAATACCAAAGACAACTTAGGCGAGTTTGATGCCAAAGCTGACGAAGGTATTTTTCTTAGATATGCTTCTAAGAGTAAAGGATACAGAGTGTTCACCAAGTGCTCCATGATTATTGAAGAATCTACTAGTGTTACTTTTTATGAGAATAATAGTACAACAGCTATTCCTGATGACGACGATGACGTACATATCAAATCAAAAACTTCTAAGGATACAACATCTGGAACCAGTTCTCTAGAAAGCTTACCAAAGAAGTTACGCTTTACACCAGAACATCCAGAAATCTTGGTAATAGGTGAGGTATCAAGATGAGTAAGTACTCGTTCATTTGTTAGAGATTCTATAGCTAGCACTGCTTTTATATCTCAAATAGAACCTAAAAATGTTTTAGAATCTTTTTCTGATGAATATTGGATATCTACCATGCAAGAAGAACTCAACCAATTCGAAAGAAGTCAGGTTTGGGAACTTGTTCCTAAACCTGCTGACCATTAGATCATTGGTACTCGATGGGTCTGTCGTAACAAAGTTACTGAGGCGGTTCAGTCACACGTAACAAAGCACGTCTCGTAGCTCAAGGATACAACCAAGAGGAAGGTATCGACTACGATGAGACTTATGCTTCTGTTGCACGGCTTGAATCAATCTGCATGCTTTGTGCCTTTACAAATTTCCAAAACTTCAAACTCTTTCAAATGGATGTCAAAACTGCTTTTCTCAATGGTTTTATTAAAGAAGAAGTTTTCGTAAAATAACCACCTGGTTTTGAAAACTATAAATTTCTTGATCATATTTTCAAGCTTAAGAAAGCTCTCTATGGCCTCAAACAAGCCCCTTGCGCTTTGTATAAACGCCTAAGCACTTTCTTACTTGAAGGAGATTTTTCAAAAGGCAAGATTGACACGACACTTTCATAAAATCAATTGATGACATAATTCTATTAGTGCGAATTCATGTAGATGACATTATCTTTGGGTCTACTAATGAGGCATTATGCCAAGAATTTGCTAAGTGCATGCATAATGAGTTCGAGATGAGCATGATGGGAGAACTTAATTACTTCCATGGATAGCAAGTCAAACAAAACTCGTAAGGGGTTTTCATCTGTCAATCAAAGTATACAAAGGATATGCTGAAGAAATTCGATCTTGACAACATCAAACAAATCAGTACTCCGATGGCTACAACAACAAAATTAGTACCTGATGAAAGCGGCAAACCAGTCGACCAACGAAAGTATCAAGGTATGATCGGTAGTTTACTTTATTTAACTACTAGTCGCCCTGATACAATGTTTAGTGTTTGCCTATGTGCTCATTATCAAACCAACCCTAAGGAATCACACAAGAGTGCAGTTAAGCGTATCTTTGGATACCTTAAAGGCACAGTTACAGTGGGCTTATGGTATCCCAAAACCATATCTTTTGACCTAATCGGTTATTCGGATGCTGATTTTGCTGGATGCAAAGTCGACCGTAAAAGTACCAGCGGCACGTTTTATTTATTAGGCAAAGCTTTAGTCTCTTGGTTTAACAAGAAGCAAAACTCTGTCGTACTGTCTACAACCGAAGCAGACTACATAGCTGCAGGACGTTGTTGTGCTCAGATTTTGTGGATGAAGCAAACCCTTGCAGACTATAATTTATCTTTTTAGCACATTCCTATATTCTGTGATAATACTAGTGCTATTAACTTGACAAAGAACCCAATATGTCACTCACGAACTAAGCATATAGAAATTTGATACCACTTTCTAAGAGATCATCAATTGCAAGGCAGTATTAATCTAGAATTTTTTGACACTGATCATCAGCTAGCAGACTTTTTTATGAAACCACTTGCCGAAGAGCATTTCAACTTTCTTTATCGAGAATTAGGGATCTTGGATGAAAATGTCATATAATAAGTCTTACCTGCGCAAATACTTGTAAAGTCAAATTCGTACATGTTGCAATGTTTTGGGTATGTCAAGACCCGCACCCAGAGTGAGGGCACTAGTGCCTGACAGAATCCCAACCCACGCCACAGAAACGATGTAGAACGCTATCTGGGTCTACTATCTAACAACAGTTATAATATCAAAACCAGTCGAGAATGGTCAACTCCGTACGGAGGACAAGCAATGACAATATAATATACTCAATCGCAAGCTCTAAGAAGGATAGATGATACTGAAAGATAAAGACAACAAGACATGAAAATATCATCCAGAAAATCTGACACGAAAATAATACAAGTCCATAGTCAACAATCTCAAACACAAATACTAAAATAATAATATGCCCAAGTGTAATCTGGAGAGAAAAATCTAGTACCAAACTAAACTAGCTAAACTATACTAATGCCTCGTTGGTTGGTACTAACCCCTGCTGGACAAGGGTCTTCCGGTCTACGTCCACTACGTCATGCGGACCATAATAGGTAGGACACTTGTCCTCGCCATAATCTATAAAATTTTGTCAACATATCCAATGAGGATGGAACGAGCACAAATCTCCAATAACAGTTCTAGTTAGACGATGTAGAACATGTTGCATGAAATAGAAAGAATATACAAGGTAAAATGATACGTACATGAATCATGGTAAGGCATATCAAGACTTTAAATGAATGTAAGAGCGAGAGGACAGTGTATATCATGTACGGGAATCAGGAATTACTATCTATGTCAGTTTAGCACTAGTTTTAACATGTGATCGGCTTAGGAACTTGTACAGGAAAAATGGCGTGGCTAATCATATGTGCGGTGTATGATTAACACTCACAGGAAAAATAATATCTTGCATAAGAATGATTTGATCACATATCTACGCTAGTACCCCCGCCCCTGACTAGTATAGTGGATCTAACCATGACACGTCATGACACGGGATTCTTTGAGAAGGTAGCTAGCCTTCGCAGGAATCGTGTCTATACAATACATAAGGAACGAGGACAAGACTTGCACATGATATGCCAGAGAATACAAGGAATAACATCTCATGACGGGATCCAGACAAATATCAATCCGTGTGAACAATGTGTCAAGAGAAGAAGGATATCTACACTAAATACAAGAAACATAGACGATATCATAAAACAAAAATACTATCAGAGAATGTACTCGCCTGAGATCTGATAAAAATATGTCAACAGTATAATCTGGCTCAGAGTGAAGTCACAGACCTAAAGATGATATATACATGAGTTAAAATAGGGTTTAACAGTGTTAGGCATGATTTCTAATATATGTTATGCAAATCTAGGTCAAACTCAGTCATACTAAGTCACACCAAGTCAAACTAAGTCACACTAGGTCATACAAAGTCAAACTAGATCAAACTAGGTAATGCTAAGTCATACTAAGTCATGGTAAGTCAAACAAAGTCAAACTAGATCAAGGTAAGCCAAACAAAGTCAAATTAGGTCAATCTAGGTCAAGGGTTGACCTACAGCTGACTTTTATTCAATTGGTGAACTCCTAGTCTATTCTAGGTCAAACTGGGCTAATGGTTGACTCATACTTGACTTTTGGTCAACTGGTCAACTCTGGTCAACTCCTAGTCCATTCTAGGTCAAACTAGGCTAATGGTTGACTCACAGTTGACTTTTGGTCAACTGGTCAACTCTAGTCAACTTCTAGACCAATCTAGGTCCAAGGTTGACTTGCAGTTGACTTTTAGTCAAAACAGTCAACCTTGATCAAATAGGGTCAAATCTAAGTCAAGTATCCTATTCCTAGTTATTACCTACGAAGATATCCTAATACCCTATCCATATTGGTATCCCAATGCCAATACCTTGGCCGGAATCCAATACCTTAACATAGGTAAATATATACCTTAACTACCAAATATCCATACTTAGATATCTAGTATCTACCCTAACTACTAGCTAACAATATCTTAACATCTAACCCTTAGCTTCCTAGGTAAAACCATATCCTAGTAGGTAAACCCCCCCTCCCTTTACCTTATAGGTAAACTATGACCTTAAGGTAATAGGCAAATCCCAAGATATCCCAAGATACTACTTGGGTATCTCAAGATACCAACCATCTACTCCTAAAATACTATCCTAAGATACTCTAATATATACATATACATTATACCCTTCTCACCCAAAATGGTAGATAACCAAACTCAACACACACACATATATATATATATATATATATATATATATATATATATATATATATATATTTTTTTTTTTATATATATATATATATATATATATATATATATATATATATATATATATATAGATAACCAAACTCAACACACACACACACACACACATATATATATATATATATATATATATATATATATATATATATATATATATATATATATATCCTTTAATCTAGGATACCAACTATAGCCCATATCCTAATATCCTATTCATCTATGTAATACCCCCTTACCTTAGTCTAGGTAACCACCTTAACTTAGTAATATCCTACCCTTAGGCTAGTAGATAACTCAATATCTTAGGCTAATAGGTCCTACCATTACCTTAGACAAGTCTCTAATCATCTATCTTAGTATCCTACCAATACCTTACCCTTAACTTACCCTTACCTATAGGTAATTCCCAATACCTTACCAAGGTATCCTTATCCTAAGATACTATCTTGTATCTTGGATACCAACCTACCTAGTATCCTAACTCAAGACACTGAACTATTGTAGGATACTAACTAGTATCACTAACTCACTAGACACTAATATATATATAGGACACTAGCGATATACATCTAATTATCTAGTATCTTATCTTAAGACACTATAACACACACACACACACACACACACACACACACACACACACACACACACACACACACACACACACACACACACACACACAAGAACACTAACTATATTAACTTACTAACATACACACACACACACACTAACTATAACACCAAGATACCCATATCTCACAAACACACACACACATAAAAGGGGGAAGAAGGCTGCCCACTGCAGCCTTCATGCTGCTGCTGCTGCTGCTGCTGTAGAATGCAGCAAATCTGCTGCTGTTGCTGGGCCTTTTACTGCTGCTGCTGTGCAGCAAAAAGTGCAACAAGGCTGCTGTGCAATGCCCCCACATGGCTGCTGAATATTGCAACAGTCCCCCCTCTCTTCTTCTCTTCTCTTCCTCCCTCACACTCTCAACCAAACTCTTTATAACCCCTCAACTTAAACTCCCTCTTCACCACTCTAATCCCCTACTCAACCAAACTCAAAAACACTCATCTACCACACATAAAAACCCACACAAATATCTACCACCACTACACTATCAACCAACACAAACACACACTTTCACAACCACACCACTCCTCTCCTCATACAAATACACACACTCAACTATAAACAAACACACAACACATATCAAACTAATTCCTCATGACACTCAAGCCAAAAAAAAAAAACCCTTCTCTACAATACACATACTCTATTACAAATCCCTCCTATATCCCCCTCTATACTAACACAACTACTAACACGCATGCACTCAAACACAACTACCCCTCCACAATACATACTCTCCCACATAGACACACAACCACACAACATATCAAAACTCCCAAAACAGTCCGCAATATAAATATATAGCAAATTTGATATCTCTAAATAAAAATGTCATTTGTAGGCTAAAATACAACGATACATACATAGGTATCTATATGAAAACATAATGGAACATCTTAACCATGTCTAATATATTCTCTAACACATCCAAAACTGAAATTAGAAGTCAAAATAGCCTATGGGGCATTCCTATAAACACATAGTGGGCCACCCTCGGAATTTCTCCTTGGGTGACACAAAACCACTCCTAACTTGCAAATAAGGACTCAAATGAGCCTCTAAATCGTTCCTAAGGGTGGTACATGCATGGGGGTGGTTCCTATGGGTTCAAAACTAATAAATATTCAAGGAAAAGATGAAGTAGAGAAGGTTTAGAGAGAGAGAGAGATACCTACTGGGAGTGGTTTTTTTTAAAAAAAACCCCCAAAGGACACGAATTCGACACGGACTCTTCTAGCAAATGGACACCCCTCCTCTGGGGTCTTCGAGTACACGAAGATGTCGTCGATGAACACTACCATGAACTTGTCCAAGTACTGATGGAACACCTTGTTCATCAGGTTCATGAACATCGTCAGGGCATTGGTTAACCCAAACGGCATCACCATAAACTCAAACTGGCTATACCACGTCCTGAATGCTGTCTTTGGGATATCCTCCTTCTTCACCTTCACCTGATGGTAACCTGACCTCATATTAATTTTAGAAAATACCCTCGCTCCGCTCAGCTGATCGAACAGACCATCGATCCTCAACAGCGGGTACATGTTCTTGATCATGAGTTTGTTGAGAGCCCTGTAGTCCATACACATATGTACCGACCCATCCTTTTTTGACACAAAAAGCAGCGGTACACCCCACGGTGAAGAACTCGATCGGATGAAGCCCTTGTCCTGCAACTCATCCACCTGCTTCTTTAACTCCACCAGCTCGTTGTTGTTCACCCTATATATGTGCTAAGATATCGGCTCTGTGCCAGGCACCAAATCTATAGAGAACTCCACATCTTTATCCGGTGGTAGTCTTGGCAACTCCTCCGAAAAGATATCAATGAACTCTGCTATTAATGGATGTGGCACCGTCTGCTCCTCAACTAAAATTTTGCAAAAGACTCCGCTGCTCTGCTCTGCCTCTCGTATGGCGAACTCGAACTCTGGCTCCCCTGGCACTCTGAAAACAACTCTGCCTTCACGATAATCTATCCTGGAGTGATGCCTGCTCAACCAATCCATCTCGAGTACAATATCTTAGTTCGATAATGGAATTACGAGCAAACTCACATCTAGCTCTCGGCCTTCCAAAATAACTCTCAAATCCGTGCAAATATCATTGACTAGGATAATACCACCCCCAGTCGTGATCTTGCAAGTCCTAGGCAACGATTCAGAAGCAAGATGGTGTCGAATAGCAAAAGATATGGACACAAAGCTATAGGAAGCACCCGAATCAAATAAAGCAAATGCAGGAATGGAGTCGAGAAGAACATAACCTGTGACCAGATCGCCCAAAGCCTTTACATCCTCAGCTGCCATGGCGAAAGCTAGCCCCTGCTGGCCTCCCCTGGCCTCCTGCTGGTGCTGGACGAACCTCTGCTGCTGAGTCTGTAATGGTCCCTTCTGCTGCCCTACTGGAGCCCTAGCTCCTGCTCCCTGAACTATACGTCCCGAAGACATGGGACAGTCCCTCAGCTGATGCTCCACTGAACCACAAAGCAGGCACTTGCCTAGCCTCTTCCTGCAGTCGTTCCACCTGTGCCCTGGCTTCTTGCAGAAGGTGCAACTAGTGGCCTGCTGATGTCTAGGTGCCTGTTGTTGTCTCTGCTGCTACAATGCCTGCTGAAAAGACGCACGTCCCTGACCCTGAAACTGCTGCTGTAAATGGCCTCTGCTGCTGTCACCCCCATTTTTTGTTATACGTATTTCCACTATACGTGTACGGAATTCTGACCCGTAATTTTACTTATCTTGCCTTGCTAGCTAGCATTAGTTTAATCTTGCTTAGGTTTATCATGGCATATCATGGTTTGACTTGGATCATTGTGGTTTGGCTTGGTTTATTTTTCTATGGTTTAACATGTTAACCCCCCCAATTTAAAAGCCTTCTTCTTCTTCATTTACTTCTTCCACCCACCAAAGAAAAAAAAACCTAGGCAAGTGCAACTTGCTTCAAGAAGGAACCCTCCGTTTTATCGTTCTAATCTCTTCTATGCAACATTCTAAGCTACTTTAGTTCTTGTCATTTTGCATTTTCATGTATACATTTGTGTAGATCTAACTTTAAACCATTTTGGGGTTTTCTTGGGTTTTGATGTAGTAAACCACATTGTTTTCAAAAACTAAGAGTTCCATGTGGTAGAGAATTTGATTTTACATAACTAAGACCTTTGAAAAGTCAGATTTTATTGTGTTTTAACCGAGTTATGATCATTTGAAGATCATGGGTTCCAAGACTTGTGCTCTCGGCCAAGACTTGGAGAAGATAATGAACAGTGTTTGCACACTATGAAGTGCAACTCTGTGGGCGTATAGACACCCTCGTGTTTGGGCGCATAGACCTTCATGTGGGCGCTTGACCTTTGGGCGCATGACCTACACTGGATGGTGCTTAAGCCCCTAACTTGTAATCCTTCATGGCATTTTCATGCTTGTTTGGGCGCATAGACTTCTCCCTCTTGGGTGCATAGCTCACCTTGGACTTGCATCATTCATAGACCTATGTTGTGCCAATAGTGGGCGCATGGCTCCCTGACTTGGGCGCATATGGCCATGAGACTTGTAGTGTATTCTGACTTGCCCCTTCCCCTTTGGGCGCATAGCCCTAGGACCCATGTGTGGGCGCATACACCCCCTTGGGCGCCTGATGTCCCCAGGTCCCCCATTCTTGATTTTTTGCACCCATTTTATATCCTTATGCCTTTTCGATATGAACTCGACGTGAACACGATGTGAGCATGACATATTAATGGAATGATAGTACATAACAGTGGCCCATCGTGGCATACTCCAGACAAGAACATGACAGGCCAGTACATGATAGTGGCCCATTGCGGTGTACTCTTGACAAGTAAATATTGACATGATAATCTGTACACAACATGATATGTGAATACGGCATGATACATGAATATGAACGTGGTAATAACATGACAGTGGCCCGTCGTGGCGCACTCCAAACAAGAACATGACAGGCCAGTACATGATAGTGGCCCATTACGGCACACTCTTGACATATAAATATGACATATAACCTTGAATGACGTTGCGACGGCTATCTCGACTTGCTAAGTAAATTCTCGTCTTGACACCGTGGGTGCTTGCTTGAAACTTGTTTGTACAAGCTACTAGTCTAGTCTCGTCTTGCATCATGTCTAGGACATGAGTCCCTCGTTACCACGGTCAGGGATTCATACTGAATCTGACTAAGGTTAATGACTAGATTGATGAAGTAGTTCATTCTAAGGGAGATTTCCCCAGTTACAGGCGATCCCGTTATTCCGACCACACATGATGGACTTGTAGCCTGCCGTCGAGTAGGGCACATTTCCATTTTACTGTCATATTGGACACACTCATGAAACAAGTACAAGGCACACTGTTATGTGTTGCACTCTAAGCCATCTAATAATTCTGGATAATTTTGGTAATCAAGCTTGCCTGGATAACCTGGATAGCTGCAGGGCCTGTGACTGCTGGAACATCTCATTGCATCTTGCTAGTAACCAGGCTTGTGATAACCCTAGCTAGTTAAAGTATCAAGCCGTACTCTTTACTTGGCCGTGATTGGTGGATGTAGTCCAGTCTAGTCTTGTCTAAGCAATGCCAGTATATGATTATTTTAGCACATGCTTGTTCATACTTTACTCTTGTCGATAATTGATTGGAGACTAAGCTCTGTTCAGGCGAAGGGTTACAACCTCGGTCCTTGTTTGGTTTACGGGTTGTAACTTGGCTACCGAAAAGGTCCCTTAGTCGTCTTATCGTTTATCATCTTGTTTTTCTCTAACAAGTCTTTTATTATCCTTTATGTCGCATGTGCTAATATGCTGGTTTTTAGTTCTTAGGTGAACACCAAACGCAACCCTGGCAACGAGTGGGTTTTATTTTGCTCTCCCGCTCAATTGTAAAAATTATTCTTTTGAGGCGTTTAGCCGTCGAGCAAGTGTTAGCTCGTGTTGAAACTTATACTTTTGTCTGCCTACGGGCTGTAACATGATTGATAATTCCTAGGGTTGATCATGTATGACTGAAACTCTTGCTAGTCTTCATATTTCGTATGACTAGCTTCATGATCATCTGAATATATAATGTTTGGAACGCCTTACCATGTATGTCTGATGATCTACTATCTTGTAACATGTATTTACTTGCTTGAGATTGAGACACTAGGCTTGTTCTTGACCATAGGAGACTGATAGCTTGTAGATAAACCCTCATGTATCTAGACAGCCGTGACCGTATGTCGAGGTGGATTACCCTTCTATATACGTAGCTGGCTGTGTCTGTCCCTCGCTCTCCAATATTCTAGTTCTGGGGCGTGACACGGTTTAAGTGGTAGCCCATACAGATCTTGTAAATCAAGATGTGTGAGGGTTTTACCGGATAGATGTCTCAATTAATACTCGCCCTTGATCTCTCATCGTATCTTCGATTCTTTCCAAATCTTGACATGATAACATGCTTATATCCTTGATCTATCTTGGTCCTTCCTTATTGTTTCTCATGTCATTGCTTTAGTGATATTGTTTCTGGTCCTAGCGATCAGCCGGGAGGAGCTCGACAAGCAACACAGCTCCAACAAGGAGACCAAGCCCAGCACTCCGGAGCAGCCTTCCGAGTTATGCCTTCCGGAGATCCAGAGCCTCCAGTTCAACCAGTCCAGCCTGCAGAACCTGATAATAGAGTCTTGGTAGGACTCATCCATGAGTTGCTCGTCTCTCAAGATCGTTGAGGTGATGCCCTGCAACAGATAGTGCAGGATGCTATGGGTAGAGTTGGTTACCAAGGAAACAATACGGCCAACAGCTTCAAGCGCTTGAACCCTCTTTCTTTGATGGCAGTGAAGATGCTATCGCTATTGATGCTTGGCTTCAGGACATAGAAGTTATCCTAGATGCAGCTAGGATTCCCGAAGGAGAGAATGTGGCCGTTGTGCGACTGCAGTTATTAGACTTAGCTCGCACCAGGTGGGTGATGTTAGCAGTTGGATTGGCGACGTCTGTCCCATGGACGGTATTCAGTGACAAGTTTCAGATCAAGTACTTCGATGCTATAGCTCGGTACGACCTACAGACGAGGTTCACCAATTTGAGGCAGATAAGCAGGACGGTCGATAGTTATGCGGCCAAGTTTTCAAGACTAAGTCAGTTTTCTCCCACCTTGGTGGCGACCGAATTGGACCGAGCCTAGCGGTTCCAGCAGGGACTCCACCTAGAGATTATTCTAGCTGTGGAGCAGTTCGAGCACCAGACATTTGATGTCATCTTGCGAGCAGTGAAGAGGCATGAGTATACTTCTCAGAGGACAGTGGACCGAATCGGGGGTCGAAAGAGGTCCCATGGGCAAATGTTCCATTCATCAACTCCAGCCCCGGCAGCTAGGGCTTTTAATATAGGAACTCCGAGACGGGTAGCCTCAGTTACGTCGGTTCACCATTCAACCCCGACGTACCCTCAACAGCAAAAGCAGAAGCAGTCTTCCGTAATGGGCTGCTCTCATTATGGGAAGCCCAGTCATGTTGTTTCACAGTGTCGCAGAGCACAGGGATTATGCTTGGCTTGTGGGGCATCAGATCACATGATAGGGTCCTGTCCGCACAGGGCCAGTTCATTATCAACCCTAACCAGTCCATCGGTTAGGGGACCAGCTCCAGTTCAGCAGCAGCACCAGTTTCCGAAGCCCTTGCCGCCTCAGGCCCTAGCTTTCCAGCAAAGGCCGCAGCAGTATGCCCAGGCCCAAGCTCAGAACCAGAACAGGCAGAGAGGTTTCCAACAGAGGGGACCAGCACCAAGAGGACAAGGTCAAGTGATGGCTTTGAACCTGGAGGAGGAATTGGCATCAGGTGAGGTGGTGGCAGGTACCATTCTCGTCAACTCTTTTTCTGTATTAGTATTATTTGATTCGGGAGCATCATATTCATTCATGTCTGCATGATTCGCAACACGAATAGGACTGGAGCCTGAGTCATTATCAGTAAGGCTCAATATACTTACTGGTAATGGTCTTGTGGGAGTAGATAGAGTCTTTTCCTCATGTAGAATTATTGTTAGCGGTAGAGAGTTCCCCGTTAGGTTGATAGAGTTTCCGATGGCCGATTATGATGTGGTCTTAGGAATGGATTGGCTGAAGGATCAGTATGCAGGAATAGACTTCCATCTTAGCAGGATTATTTTTGGTATTCTCGGCGAGACAAAATTTTTATTTTCCAGGGGCGAAGTAGAACCTTCTCCTTCGGTCATGCGGATGGCAGTTGCAACGGCGGTTCAGTTTTCCAGAGTAGTTGATAGGTTTCCCGATGTGTTTCTCGAAGAGCTTCCAGGTATACCGCCAGAGAGAGAGATAGAGTTCACAATCGACTTGATTTTCGAGACGGCACCAGTATCAAAGAGAGTCCACAGAATGGCACCCTCAGAATTGGAGATCTTGTACAAGATGATTGAAGAACTTAGAATCAAAGGATTCATTCGTGCTAGTGGATCGCCTTGGAGAGCCCCGATGTTCCTAGTAAAGAAGAAGGATGGTACGTCAAGATTATGTGTTGATTATCGTACCTTGAACTCTGTAACAATTAAGAACAAATACCCTCTACCAAGGATAGATGATTTGTTTGATCAGCTCAGGGGAGCGACAGTATTCTCGAAGATTGACTTGCAATCAGGGTACCATTAGATCATAGTTAGAGAGCGAGACATCCCGAATACAGTGTTCAGATCAAGATATAGACATTGGGAGTTCCTTGTTATGCCATTTGGAGCGACCAATGTGCTAGCCGTATTCATGGACCTCATGAATCGTATCTTCATGCCCTATTTGGATCAGTTTTTGATAGTGTTTATAGATGATATCTTGGTCTATAGCAAGAGTGAAGCGGAGCATGAGCAGCATCTCCGTATAGTCCTTCAGATTCTCAGAGAGCACTAGTTGTACGCGAAGTTCAGTAAATGCGAGTTCTGGCTTGATCACATTTCGTACCTGGGGCATATCATCACTAGAGGTGAAGTAGGAATAGACCCCTAGAAGATTGTGGCTATAGAGACATGGCCAGTTCCTAGCACCGTCGCAGAAGTTCAAAGTTTCCTTGGATTGGCCGGCTATTATCGGCGGTTTGTATCAGACTTTGCCAAGATTTTAGCACCCATGACTCAGTTGACCCGCAAGGATGTGCAGTTTGCTTGGACAATAGAGTGTCAGAGTTCATTTGGAAAGTTGAAGCAAGGATTGATGACGACACCCATTCTCACGCTTCCAGATGGGACTGGAGGATTTTCAGTTTATTGCGACGCATCCGGCAAGGAATTAGGATGTGTCTTAATGCAGCATAGGAAGGTTGTAGCTTATGTATCACGACAACTTTGTGATCATGAAAAAAATTATCCAACCCATGACCTGCAGTTAGCAACAGTAGTTTTTGCATTGAAGCTGTGGAGGCATTACCTGTATGAGATCGGGTGGAGATTTTTACCGACCATATGAGTCTTAAGTATGTGTTTACTCAGAAAGATCTCAACATGCGTCAGAGGAGATGGCTAGAGCTACTTGTGTATTACGACATCAACCTGCAGTATCATCCTGGGAAGGCCAACGTTGTTGCAGATGTATTGAGCAGAAGAGCTAGAGTTTATTTTCTAACAGCACAGCCAGAGTTGTTAGTGGATATTCAAAAGATGGGTATTGAAGTTGTTCTTTCTACTAATGTGGCATTGATGGCCAATATGCAAGTTCAGTCTAGTATAGTTGAAAGAATCAAAATGGCGTAATTAGCAAATTCTAAGCTTCAACGGCTTAGAGCAGAATGTGTAGCAGGACGAAGACTAGAGTTATGCATTCATGAGGATGGTACACTTCGACATGGAAAGCGTCTTTGTGTACCCAGTATTGATATCAGACAGGAGATCATGGCAGAGGCTCACAGTTCTTAATATTCCATTCATCCCAGTGGCACGAAGATGTACCGAGATATCCGTCAATATTTCTAGTGGAATGGCATGAAGAGGGAGATAGCCCGGTTTGTCTCTCGTTGTTTAGTTTGCCAACAAGTTAAAGCTGAACATCAGAGACCGGCTGGACTTCTTCAACCTTTACCGATCTCAGAATGGACATGGGATCACATTACCATAGATTTTCTAACTGGGTTACCTAAATCCCAAGCTGGGAGAGATGCTATTTGGGTTATTGTTGATCGTCTTACGAAGGTAGCTCATTTTTTTTCTTTCAGAATTGGCCAGTCAACGGATCAGCTAGCAGAGATATACCTTAGGCAGATAGTCAAATTGCATGGAGTACCAGTTAGTATCATATCAGACAAAGAATCAAAATATACATCTCACTTTTGGTGGAGTCTTCAAGAGAGTTTGGGGACTCATCTCAAGTTCAGTTCAGCCTATCATCCGCAGACAGATGGTCAGTCCGAACGGACAATTCAAACGCTTGAAGATATGTTAAGATCATGTACACTTGACTTCGGTGGTTCGTGGGAAGATCACTTGCACTTAGTGGAGTTCTCGTACAACAACAGTTTCTAGGCCAGTATTCAGATGGCACCTTTCGAGGCATTGTATGGCAGGAAGTGCAGATCTCCTTTAGCCTGGGATGGTATAGGCGAGAGACAGATGCTTGGTCCCAAAATGATTTTACAGACTATTGAGGTGGTCAGACGAGTCAGAGATCATCTTCAAGTTGCGCAAGATCGTCATCGTCATTGGGCCGACTCTCAGCGGCGTCCCCTTGAGTTTTTTGTCAGCGACCACGTATTCCTTAGGATCTTGCCTACCTGTGGCGTCATTCATTTTGGCGTACGGGAAAAGCTTAGTCCTAGGTATATAGGGCCGTTTGATATCCTTGAGCGAGTAGGTGATGTGTCCTATCGTCTCGCTCTTCCGCCGTCGTTACGTGAGGTACATGACGTGTTCCATGTATCCTAATTGTGACAGTATATCCCGGACCCGAGTCATAACCTTGATCATTCGGAATTGGTTATTGGTACCAACCTTTCATATGAGGAGAGACCCGTGTCCATATTGGACCAAAGAGAAAAGATACTCAAGAATAAGGCTATCA
Source organism: Iris pallida (assembly GCA_029216955.1). Lineage (NCBI taxonomy): Eukaryota > Viridiplantae > Streptophyta > Magnoliopsida > Asparagales > Iridaceae > Iris > Iris pallida. The sequence continues at coordinate 3,388,467 of JANAVB010015399.1, read as the reverse complement.
GTTTAGTCTGTGTTGGTTGGGGTCATCACACTTTGGGTAAGGCAACGTGGGAGCGTGAGAATGATATCCGATTGCGATATCCCGACCTGCTTGACCCATAAGGTATAATGTCTTTCTTATGCCTTATGTATTAATTCCTTGTTTGCATGAATGATTGTATGATTGATTGCTTAGTCATATATTGCTTGTGATTAGTATAGCTTGTCCCGACATCTCTAACCTCTTGATTAAAATTTTGAAGACGAAATTCTTTTAAGGTGGGTAGAGTTGTCACCCCCGTTTTCCTGACCCGTATTTTTACTTATCTTGCCTTGCTAGCTAGCATTGGTTTAATCTTGCTTAGGTTCATTATGGCATATCATGGTTTGACTTGGTTCATTTTTGTGGATTGGCTTGGTTTATTTTCTTATGGTTTAACATGTTAACCCCTCCCCCCCATTTAAAAGCCACCAACCATCTCTCTCCTCCATTATTTCTTCTTCTTCTTCATTTACTTCTTCCACCCACCAAAGAAAAAAAACCTAGGCAAGTGCAACTTGCTTCATGAAGTAACCCTCTATTTTATTGTTCTAATATCTTCTATACAATATTCTAAGCTACTTTAGTTCTTGTCATTTTGTATTTTCATGTATATATTTGTATAGATCTAACTTTGCACCATTTTGGGGTTTTCTTGGGTTTTGATCTAGTAAACCACCTTGTTTTTGAAAACTAAGAGTTCCATGTGGTAGAGAATTTGATTTTATACAAATTAGACCTTTGAAAAGTCAGATTTCATTGTGTTTTGACCGAGTTATGATCATTTGAAGGTCATGGGTTCCAAGACTTGTGCTCTCGGCCAAGACTTGGAGAAGATGATAAACAGTGTTTGCACACTATGAAGTACAATCTGTGGGTGCATAGACACCCTCTAGTTTGGGCGTATAGACCTTCATGTGGGCGCATGACCTTTGGGCAGATGACCTACACTGGATGGTGCTTGAGCCCCTAACTTGTAATCCTTCAAGGCATTTTCATGCTTTTTGGGCGCATAGACTTCTCCCTCTTGGGCGCATAGCTCACCTTGGACTTGCATCATTCATAGACCCATGTTGTGCCAATAGTGGGCGCATGGCTCCCTGACTTGGGCGCATATGGCCATGAGACTTGTAGTGCATTCTGACTTGCCCCTTCCCCTTTGGGCGCATAGCCCTAGGACCCATGTGTGGGCGCATGCACCCCCTTAGGCGCATGACATATTAATGGAATGATAGTACATGACAGTGGCCCGTCGTGGCACACTCCAGACAAGAACATGACAGGCCAGTACATGATAGTGGCCTGTTGTGGCGCACTCTTGACAAGTAAATATTGACATGATAATCTGTACACGACATGATATGTGAACACGGCATGATACATGAACATGAACGTGGTAATAACATTACAGTGGCCCGTCGTGGCGCACTCCAAACAAGAACATGATAGGCCAGTACATGATAGTGGCCGGTTGCGGCGCACATTGATAAGTAAATATGACATGTAACCTTGAACGACGTTGCGATGGCTATCTCGACTTGCTAAGTAAATTCTCGTCTTGACACCGTGGGTGCTTGCTTGAAACTCGTTTGTACAAGCTACTAGTCTAGTCTCGTCTTGCATCATGTCTAGGACATGAGTCCCTGGTTACGACGGTCAGGGATTCATACTGAATCTGACTAAGGTTAATGACTAGATTGATCAAATAGTTCATTCTAAGGGAGATTTCCCCAGTTACAGGCGATCCCGTTATCCCGGCCACACCTGATGGACTTGTAGCCTGCCATCGAGTAGGGTATATTTCCAGTCCACTGTCATATGGGACATACTCATGAAACAAGTACAAGGCACACTGCTATGTGTTGCACTCTAAGCCATCTAATAATTCTGGATAATGTTGGTAATTAAGCTTGCCTGGATAACCTGGATAGTTGCAGGGCATGTGACTGCTGGAACATCTCATTGTATCTTGCTAGTAACTAGGCTTGTGATAACCCTAGCTAGTTAAAGTATCAAGCCGTACACTTTGCTTGGCCGCGATTGGTGGATGTAGTCCAATCTAGTCTTGTCTAAGCAATGCCAGTATACGATTATTTCAGCACTTGCTTGTTCATGCTTTACTCTTGTCGATAATTGGTTGGAGACTAAGCTCTGTTCAGGCGAAGGATTACAACCCCGGTCATTGTTTGGTTTACGAGTTGTAACTTGGCTACCGAAATGGTCCCTTAGTCGTCTTATCGTTTATCATCTTGTTTTTCTCTAACTCGTGTCTTTTATTATCCTTTATGTCTCATGTGCTAATATGCTGGTTTTTAGTTGTTAAATGAAGCCTCCCTTATGGCACTTGCTCTTTCTGGGGTCTGACCCAGCTGGATTTGTATGGCCGAATTTCGGAGTTGGACCCGAAGATCTTCCAGCCTTCCAGCCAGTTGGTGAACACCAGACGTAACCCTGGCAACGAGTGGGTTTTATTTTGCTCTCCCGTTCAATTGTAAAAATTATTCTTTTGAGGCGTTTAGCCGCCGAGCAAGTGTTAGCTCGTGTTGAAACTTATACTTTTGTCTGCCTACGGATTGTAACATGATTGACAATTCCTAGGGTTGATCATGTATGACTGAAACTCTTGCTAGTCTTCACATTTCGTATGACTAGCTTCATGATCATCTGAATATGTAATATTTGGGACGCCTTACCTTGTATGTCTGATGATCTACTATCTTGTAACATGTATTTACTTACTTGAGATTGAGACAGTAGGCTTGTTCTTGACCATAGGAGACTGATAGCTTGTAGATAAACCTCCATGCATCTATACAGCCGTTACCGTATGTCGAGGTGGATTACCCTTCTATATATGCACCTGGCTGTGTCTGTCACCCACTCTCCAGTATTCTGGTTCCGGGGCATGACAACTGCTACTAAAAATGGAGCCTCTTGGCCGGGCCTGCTTTACTACCGGCTCCATGTATATTACGACATCTCTTCAGCTTTAGCTCAAGGTCGTCCTCCACTGCCATATCTCCTGACAAAATCTCCTCAAAGGTGGCATCTCTGTCGCTCTTGGTCAAGGACTTGACTTCCTTGACCAAACCCTTCCAGAACCTTCTAGCCTTCGCTGACTCGCTAAGGCCCTCCACAAACCTGCCCAGGCGGCAGAACTCTCCGGCGTACTCCTCCACTGTCTGGTTCCCTTAAATTAGACTCTCAAACTGTGTTTCCAAGGCGCCGAGTGCTGTGCCGGGGAAGAACTTCTCCTTGAAAAGCTTCTTGAAAGCCTCATACGTCTGTCCATCTGTACCAACTCTAGGGTCGGTATGGTACCATGTACGAGGAAGGTCCTGCATCCGGTTGCCCGCTGCATCTATCTGTAGCACCGCTGGTATCAGTGTAAGGCGGAAGATCTCCTTTATGTGCTCGATCCAGCCTTCCGTATAAACGATACCCTCCGTACTCTTGAAGTCTCTCGGCCGCATCTTCTCAAAGTCTAGAATGTTCGGGGTCCTCGGCAGATACTACTGCACCTGACCTCCCTGTGGCTGGGCGGTCACCCTCTCTACAGCCGTCATGGATAGCTGGTGGGCATTGTCTATGCCCTGCCTCATATCAGCAGACTGGCGCCGCTGAGCCTCCATCATCTCCCGGAAGAAGGCAAAAAGTTGTGCTGCATCTATTGATCCCGGAGGTGGATGCTGCTGAAGTACATCTGGAATGACTGGGGTAGGCCTCCAGACAGGTAGAGGTGCACCCCCAAACGTAGTAGATGCTCCAACATAAGAAGGAACAAGGGGAGCTGCGGTCCTAGGCCCCTGCTACATCGGGCGAGAGGTGGCAGACCTCTCAGTAGTATCTCCTGGGCCGGAACAATGAGATCATGTCTGCACCATCCTGGAGGCAGATCAAACAAAGAAATCAATACTGAGCAGGAAGCGATATAATCAAAGGAGGATAGTTTATTTCATAGGAAAGCAATTAACAACAAGAATTTAGATGGCAGAAATTAAATAAGAATTTTTTCTAAATGTGATTGAATACCTCAAAACTTATATCCTATATCCTACTGCAGGTTGTAGTGACACTCTAGTTCGAGTACCACTACGAACTGAGACATAACTCAGAACTTTGGACCTGTATGGGCCACCACTGAAAACGTGTCATGACCCGTACCCAGTGTAGGGGCACGAGACATGAGTACATCCAGCCTACGCCGCAGTATCAGCAGTAGAACGCTGTCCTAGGTCACAATATTTAACATAGTATAAATGTACCTGTACAGAATATACTCTCCAATCGGAGGACAGTACAGAAGGTACAACTCAATCACAACTCTAAGATGGATAAACATCACGATAAGATAGATATGAAATTATAGAGTGTAACACAACCAGAAGAAATAAGTCTAAGTGTTTAACAACACAATCCCAACATCTGAATAATATATCTCATGAAATGACAATAGAAAGTAAGATAAGATAAGCCTATCAATCTATCCTAGGCAATAGGGTAGCATCCTCAGCACACGCTGGATCCTCCTGAGGGTCCAGGTCGCAAGTGTCGTCTAAACCAGCTCCGTAATAGGCATGGCAAAACTCCTGCTCATCCTCTGTAATATTTTCAACAGGTCCAGTCAGGACAAGAGCGAATACATAACTCTCACGCAGTTCATATCATGGCAGGAAATGTAAAACAAGCAATAGAATAAGATACATGAATGCTGTAAGAAATGTACATAAATGTAAAACAAGCAATAGAATAAGATACACCGAGGGGGATAACATCTCATGAAAGGATCCATATAGTACTAATCCGTGATAACAACGTGATAGCATCAAGTAAAGTAATCTAGAGCAAGAATATAAACCCTAGCAAATATAAAACCATCAGTGCATGTACTCGCCTGATATCATGAGCGACTGGTGAGAACAGATGTCCGAACCGAAGTAACTGAGTCCTATTTAGAGCAACACTTGTTACAATGTGTTCAAGATGTAATAAATGAAGTTTATAATGCATTCTACATGATTCTAAGTCAAAGTCAATACTAAGTCAACCTTGGTCAACCTTCTAGTCAAACTAGGTCGTGTCTAGGGTTTGGTCAAACTCTAGCCTACAAGTCTTGTTAGGCCTATCTAAGGCAGACTAGGGACTAGGGTAATGGTTAGGGTATCAAGTATACCTTACCTCTCATGAAAACTAACAAATCTATAGGATGCCTATACCATACATAGATATCCTATACTAATATAGACTAACATATACTATAGCCTATAATATACATATACATGCCATATATATATATATATATATATATATATATATATATATATATATATATATATATATATATATATATATATATATATATATATATATTTTTTTTTTTTTTACATGCCATATATATAAACAGACATTACACTATATAACATAATAACCCTTATCACTCAACCCATATAACCTCACATGACACCTCAATCTCAGCAAATCTGAGAATGATATGGCCTAACACACATAACATATATATATATTTTTTTTGGCCTAACACACTATATATATATATATATATATATATATATATATATATATATATATATATATATATTTTGGCCTAACACACTATATATATATATATATATATATATATATATATATATATATAAATATATATATATATATATATATATATATATATATATATATATATATATATAAAACAAAAAATATATATATATATATATATATATATATATATATATATATATATATATATATATATATATATTTTGTTTTATATATATATATATATATATATATATATATATATATATATATATATATATATATATATATATATATATATATAACTCAACTCAAATAAACTTACTGCTAATATATACCTAGACTAGTATATCACTAACTGCTAGTATAAATATACCAATACACCTAAACATATAACATATATAACAAATATATGCAACAATACATATATGAGCCAACCCCAGGACTCAAACCCTCAATCTCAGATACTCAGAAAATCTGAGTATCTCTCACAGTCCCAAACCCATATACATTATACCTAAACTAAACACCAACAACATATAAACCCAAACATCACTCATATGCCTACCCCCAAATCAACTCTACATAACCAACTGCACTAATCTAAGTTATCTAACATATTTGGATCAATCTATAACACTAACAAACATTATACAAGATATAACAAAACCCTAATTCGAATGTACAATAGCCCAAGTAACACATAGACATCTCAGGTATACAACCTCAGCTAGAACTGTACAAACCTAACCCAACTTTAATACATTCATCAAACATTAACACATTCGAAAACCCCAAAAATCAAAGTGTAAACTGAACAAGGGAAGCGGAGTGAGTGTGTCGAATGTGTGTGTCAACCAGGGTGTCAAACGTGTCCAATCTAGTGTCCGATTCGTGTCAAAATCTACGTATCAGAACTATGATCAGAGGGGGTGTGTGTAAGTACGTCGTACAGAGGTGTCGAGCACCCTAGGACTCAACGTGTCCATCCTCGTGCCTCGTGCCTCATGCTCATGTCTACAGGTAGGTTAGGTCTAGGGCTTTGTGTCTAGGTGCCTGATTTATGTTCAAGTCGTGTCAGTGTGCGTGTGTACAAGTGTGTATCAGAGAGGAATTCGTGCGTGTGTGCAGTATGGGTACGACCACTGCAAGCACGATTTCTCCTCGACCACTGAACCAATTGGCCTCAAACTTCACAGGCCAAATGTCAGTCGGTGCCCCTACCTTCGTACCAAAAATCTCGTGTCTACGTGTCATGTCATGTGAGTTCTAGGGTTCGGGTAGCAGGACACTGCACCACTGCATCGTACAGTGTTCCCGTGTCCAAAAACCAACACAAATGTCCAAAAACCAACACAAATCTACACTAAAATCAACTCAGTCTCCAAGAAATCTAATCAACACATAAACAACAACAAATCTATGAAATTAGTTTGAAATTTATTAACAAACATTCCTATGAGGCATTTCATCGAACACTTAGACTAGTTCTCTGATACTCCTTCGATACGCGTACCAAATGAACATGAATCGAACCCAAACTCTGCCAATAGCTAGGGGGCCCTAAATGCACGCATCTATGGAGAGAAATCAGGAATCAAAAGGGTTTAAATAACATTACCTATTGAGAGTTAGAATCTCAATAAAATAGCCCCTTAAAAAGCTTCAACACCAAATTCCTATGGTCTAATGCCTCCAATCCTTGCTAGCTAGCCACTAGAGACTTTTTCTTCACTAGTGGAATGCAATAAAGCTGATTTGATCCAATTTGGAGGTAATTTGAAGAAAGTGGGCAAATTTGGGGAAGAACATAAACTAGGGTTAGGGTTTGCTACAAAGGAGGCAAGAGGAGGCTAAATGATGACTTAAATAGGGGGGAAGAGGCTCTCTTGGCCGGCCATGGGAATAGGTTAGGGTTAGGCTAAGTCACAAAGGCCCAACACCTCTTCCTATGTTGTAAAAACAAGCCCTTAAGCTAAAGGCCCAAACTAGCTCTTTAATTCAATTGTCCAAATGGTCTTTAAGTCATTCCTAGCTAGATTAGAGTCTAATTACTAACTCAAATTTGTTATCTAGATCTCCATGGTCATGGTAAGTCTCTAGGCGAAGTTGTTCTAAGGTTACACTAGCAAAAAGCTAAAATCACATTACACCAAATTAAATAATATAAAAATAATCAAAAATTCACAATTACCAAAATACCCTTATTCTAGAAAGTGGTAGTGACAGTGGTACCTTGTCTCTGTAAACTGTACACCTGTATTATGTATTCGTACTAGATCATGGCATGGAACACTGCAACTTGCATAGTAGAGTTCCATCCCTTATCCTTATTTAATTATGATTATGTAGCATATAGCATGACATGTAGACTTAGGCTAGAATATGTTAGGGTTAGGGCTTAGTTGAGCTATGCCACCCTCTCCATATATTCTCTTCCTCTCTGTCTCTCTCTCTCTCTCTCCTCATTCACTTTCATTTCCCCTCAACAAACCTAGGTAAGTACATATTGCACTAATGAAGAGACCACTTTTTTTTTTTTTTTTTTTTTTTACATTTTTAGCCTATATTATATATCTAAATTTCTCTACATGTTTAGTTCTTAGTATTTTTGGATTTGATGGCTACTTCAGTGCAGATCTAAGTTTTAAAAGTTAGGGTTTTATGGGTTTTTCATGAAAATAATGTATCAAAAGTTGTTACTTTTGAAAAATAATTGTTTCACGTTGTAGAGAATTTGATTTCATGCAATTTTGGCTTGTACTTCGTCGGATTTCGAGTCCTAGAGAGGAAGTTTTGGCTATGGTAAGTTTTTTTAATTTTCATGTCTGAACTTGTTGTTCGGGACGACGACCCTCTATGCTCACAGGAGGCAATGTGGCAAAAATGCCAAGTGGCCATGAAACTTGCCGCATATAGCCCCCGACAAGATGTGTGCTATGCGCATAGGCTTCCTATGCGCATAGGTCGAATGCGCATGCATGATTGATGATTTTAGTGTTTTATCTAGTTTTGGATGATTTTTTGGATGGCATTGATTTTCCTAACCAGACCTTAGTATACCATGAGTAACTTAGGCTATGCGCCTATGTGACCTATGTGCCAAGAGATTTCCATATGATTTACTTGACTTTGACTACGTTCTTGACTTGACCATGTTCCCTATCTGATTACCTGTATACGTGCTCGTACTATTTTAAGTGTGTACTGAGATACAATCTAAGTGTGCACTGAGGTACTATTTAAATGAGTGCACTAAGGTATGGCTCTATGTATTTAGTGATCATGCCTGTTATATGTCAGTACATTCATTGTCTTCCCGCACAGTCATGGTAAATGGCCAGTAACATTGGCGTGGTATGATGATTGCTTGCTTGATGCATTACACTAGGGATGAATATATATTTGGGACTCTACCAGTCGATGTGGATTCATACTTAGGATACACATACTGAGGTACGACATATAGGAGGATTACCATGTGACCATGCCATGTGATTCAAAGACCAATATTAGGTTAAACTAAGCAACTTGATATGGTTGAATCATTGGGAGGGAACGAAATCTCGAGGTCGTGCATGACAAGTCACTGTAGAAGCATAAAAAATCACATCTGATAAAATTCCTCCACCACAGTGCAGATGATACAAAGGCGCAGACCGAGTATTAAAAAAGACAACAGAAGATACGGAAAGAAGTTCTGATTTTATTATGCCTACAAAGATCTAGTACAGATTCATCAAGGCTATACGTAAAAGACTAATCCTACTTCTTCTACAAAGGATCGATTACAGATTCAGTAAAGCCTAGAGGAGTCTACAAGGGGTTTAATCTTCGTCAAAGCGCAGTCGCCGTTCTTCTCTGTACGCATACTAGAAGATTGATCCCTATTGAAGCATATTATGACTTTCTTGTGGGCGTAATCCTCCAAAAGCGTATCAGCTACTCGACTAAAGCGAGCAACTTCCTGAAGCAGCAATTGGCCCGGGTTTCCAGAAGGCGTAGAAGGTCTCAAAAGCCCAGAATGGGCAAGGCAGAGCACAACCTGTGGCTCTTCGGGTTGGCCATCTACCCACAAGCTAGGTCATCAGGACCTCGAAGACCTCCAATGCATCGCCCAGGTTCGAACTCCTCATGAGAAGCATTCCAGCACGTTCCAAGGCCGATCAACAGTTCTTCTACGAAGGCATAGCCCCTTTAAACGAAGGAATCCTCAACCAAAATCCGACTTAGGCAAGGCCAACCGCCGCTCAAAGCTAAGTTTGGATCCAGCATGGTGTTAAAGGACAAGAAGCAGAAGACGTGACTCTTCAGAAGAAACTCCCCCTTTATAAAGGGCGGGAGTGGTCCAAAACGTAGGCCACATGGTCGATGGTCAAAGTTCCCATATTAACGAGATGAATCTAGGACTCAGTGCGATGAACCTCATTAAATAAAGTTTATTTGACTAAGTCCTAGACTATCCTAGGACCTCTTGAAATTACCCAAGTAACGGTGGCAATTAAGAGGGAGTCGTTCATTAAGAAGCGGTCATTCATTGCTCTTTAAAAGAAGACTTCAAAGCCAATGCCTTCAAACCAGAGGCGCAGCTACATTCCTGCGCTAACCTTAGACGTAGACTGGTAATGTTTTCACACCACCCCAACTCTAATAACGCAATACTCTGCTCCGACCCAAAAGCTTAACTTCCTTTCGTCAGAGACTTGGGAGACACCATTTGCCTCCAGCACAAGTCCGACTGCTACTCTAAAGCACAGTAAAATGGTCTATCTGAAGGCGCAGCCTAGTCATCGCCCTAAAGCACAGTGACTCTACCCGAAACACAGCCTACTCGTTGCCTCTAAAAGCACAGAGGTCTCGTTGTCTTCGAAACAAAGTCCACTTGTCGCCCTAAAGCACAGAGGCTACGTCGTCTCCAGAAGCACAGTCTACATGTCGCTCCAGAAGCGCAGCCAGCCTTGCTTGAAGCACAGACGACATGGTCCCACCCAATCAGTTTGCTTAAACCGCCTCTCTCGAAGATAGGATTGGGATTGATCAAGTTGATATCTTATCAGATTGATTTAAATCTCGGACAAAGATTACACAGAATCCAAATCTGAGATAAAATCCCAAGATTTGCTCGGCTATATACGAACAAGCAAATCGGCACACGCCACGTGTCACCTCCTTCGGTTATTTTGATAACCACCAGAGATATCGTTTGAGGAAAATCTCAACACCTGCCAAGTGTCAGCGCCACAGAAGCCCATACCGTACAAGGATGGCAGATTTCTTCATATCTCGAAACCCTAATGCATATCGCATATGTGCCCCTTTCCACTATAAATAGGAAAGGTTTTCCCCCAACAACATCATCGACAAGGAGAAGAAGATCCACAGAATTATTAAAATCTTCAACTTCGGCGTCCTCCTGATCGGCAACCTTAGAGCTCCATCAAAGGCACCAGAAAGTCAAAGCAAGTCTGATATCATTATCGGATCGTCAACGGAGTAAGGAAGCCGCTACAGTGCTCGATCTCCATCGTCATACTTTTTCAGAAACTTTTGTACTTAGATTTCTTCGCATAAGAATCGATTGTACTCTTTTTTACGTTCATAATAAAAAAAGTTCGTTCAACCATTTGTCATGTCGAATAAGATGGCGACTCTGCTGGGGACTACCTTCTCCTCAAACGAGAAGGTGGTGACGCAATCCGATAATAACTTGCTGGGATTCTCTCAGAAGATGTTGGTTGTACGCTTCGACCAACAAGCTTTCGAAGATATTCTTTCTGAAGAGAAGTCGAGCCCTTCGAAGCGGTTCGTAAAACCGAAGAAGACTCGACGGACCTGGGTGCCAAGGCGGCTACGACGAGCGGCACGATGGAGGGGACTGCATCTCAAACCCCCCTCGTCGATGAATCCCTGAAGATCCCTTCAACAACTTATGCCAGGGCATCTCTTTCAAATCCCATGCTCGAGAAATGCAGAGAAGATCATGGCTATCCTATGGCAAGCGTGACAAAGGCATAATGCCGAAAGGAGCAGATGACGGCTCGCCCATTCGTGGAGGATGCTGTACCGGTGAGAACTTCTGTCTTCGACATAATAAATGGTCCATCAGGTATGGCCATATTGGATTTCGAATACTACGCATCATCTAATCGTGGTAGGAGGAGATCCAAGGCAGCACTCGCCCCATGTGATCAAAGTGCTACGCCGATGGCGGACCGGAGGCCCGCGTTGACAGTAACGCGTGCAGCTGATAGAAAGCTTTATAAGACCATCCCAGACTCTCCGAAGCCTCATCCTGCGGAACCCCGTCACCCCTTAAGCACCCACTCATACTACTCAAGGCCAGGGGCACGTCATCAGCGACTCTCTGATCAAGGCATACTCGAACCTCACCCACAGGAACTCGAAGAAAGAATGCCTTCTCCATATCTCTTCGACTGTGCACAGCGCTCATGTGTACACAAAGGAAGTAGATGCATGAAGACTTTGTCTGCTCCCTACGAGCGTAGGACGAGAAAAGAATCTGAGATACAGTTGGTGACTAAATTTAGACCCAACTGTACTCAGATTACCATAAACTGCTACTGTTGTCAAGCAGATCCATCACCGCCAAAGAGGAGGTCCGTCTTTCAAAGGCTGCGACCGAGAACTTGTGAGAAAGAAGAAGAAGAGCTCTGCGTGGCTTCATGCAATATTGCTCGGGACTCTCCGTCCCAGAAGAAGCTATCTAAGAAACCCCTTTCCTCGGTTGGCAAGTCCAAAAATCGGCCTGGGGGTAGCAAGAAGCCAGTGCCCAAAGAAGGCGTGTTCAAACACACGCGCTCCAAGGACGGATCATCATTAAAAGAAGACGGTTCAACGATCGCTGCACCTTTTGGGGGTAGCCAGCCTGCTACAGTGTATAACAACGTTCATTTCAGCATGACGATACTTTTGCGGGCGCAAGCAGTCAGAAGACCAGGAGTAGGAACAATGTCGAGTCAGAGGATGATCGCAACTTGCCAGTCTTCCCACAAGACGATGGGCACCAGTACTCCAAACCAGAAAGCGAAAGATCTACCACCCCTTTTACTTACACACACATAGCATCTATGCACATGGCGACTGATGACAACGAAGAATCAAGCGGAAGTGCTGATCAGCAGAAACGCATTGAGGCTATCGAAGGAAGTCTTAACGCATTGAACATATCCATGCAAAGTTTAGCCTCTGTCGTTCTGGCGATCAAGGAAAGATTGGTTCCTAACTGCCTCCACACCTGCAGCTCTGACGTTTCATAATGGTCTAGTACCCTGCCCGTCATAAACCAAGTCGTGCCGTCGTTAGCCACTCCGTCGACCATCAATCCAGTAGTGTCCAACGAAATACAGCAAGCACCCAAGGAGTTATATGCTCGCCATAACGCCAAAGAAAAGCGAGACACACTCCGAAAGATGGACATCCGGCAGCCTTATCCTGTTGAGTGGGACAATATGTTTATCTACCCAAATATAAACCACAGACTATCCCCCCTTATGATACTAAGGAGTCGCCCAGACGATACTTTAGGTACTTTGCCTCAGTAACAGGACACCTGCCAAAGGATGATGCCCTTCTCACCAGCATCTTCTTTGGAGCACTACAGGGGGTAGCCTATGAATGAATCTGCAGTTTGCCCGACAACTATATTAAATCATTTGAAGACCTGAAGAACATGTTCCTAGAACGGTTCTACGAAGGAGGGCTGGACATGATAATGTCTACTCATATGGACATTGTTTAGAAAGAAAAGGAGCCTGTACGAGCGTACATTGAACGCTTTTGCCCGGCTACCCTAAGGCTACCTCCAGGCATGCCTGAGCCCATGCACATGGATTCATGCCGCATGAATATACTCTCTGTCATCAAACTGTGGCACAGTGCTCCCTGCACCGAATGGACGCCCTTCATTACTGAAGCAGACGTGGCTCAGAAGAAAGCACAGGACGCACAACTCCTGGGTCTGAACTTTCCCTCTTTTAAAGACAAAGGAAAGCGAGTAAAAGACGGTAAAGGCAAGCAAGCTATTGCCGTCAATATTACAAAGGGTCCAGCGCTCGTGAGCTCCAAGCCAGCCGAAGCGCAGAAGCTGAAGGAAATCTACTCCTTCAATGACGAAGACACGCTCGAATTATTCGAGACGCTGACCAAGAGTGGCTGGCTGCAGCTTCCACCTCCCAAGCGTCTGATGAAATAGGAAAGGTGGATAATCCTAAGTACTGTAATTACCACAAGTACATCCATAACTCAACACGCGACTGCTACGTGTTGAAAAGATAGATTCAACGTCTTATCGACGCCAAAGTCATCTCCCTCGATTATGAGGATAAGACTGTAACGGCCAATATGGTCACGATACAGTTCGGGAGCCTCCCGATAGCTGAGACTCAAGACGGCGTCGTCCTTATCCCAAAGGCAATGATGGAAGTCGTCAAACTCCCCTCCCCCCCGCCAGGGACAATGCTCAGGGCCTCATCCCCTTCACAATGCCGTAATGTGAAGTAATGTGGGTTCATCCAGATCTCACTCCCGACATGATTGTACCAGCAACGCGCCTGGCTAAAGGGAGGAAGGTAAGGACATGACGCATGGTCTCCTCCTCGGCAGAAGGCACCAGGGTAACCACTCGTTCGGCTCTCCAGCAAGAGGAAAACCAAGCTCCTGAAGAAAAGATGCCCCCACCGGCGACCCATTCTACTTTCGATATAGCACAAGCCGGACTTCTCGATCTCCTACCGCAGATAAGCCTCTACAAAAGGAGGTCCGCTTCGATAAGCCTCTATAAAAGGACTCGGCAGTAGGCCCGATCAAGCCCTACAACTTCGATATACTGGCGCAGCTGGCCAACACGCCGGCTCGGTTATCACTCTTCGAGCATCTTCAGCTCTCCAAAGCAACTCGGGATGCCCTCAGCGAGGCAATGCAGAATGTAGAGGCTTACCTCGTGCAGGTGAAGCAGCCCAAGGAAGACCCTGCAGCATGTCCACATTATCATAGCGTGGTCGAGGTGATTCCTAACATCACCTTCACGCAACACGATATGCTGCTAAAGAACAACCGGCACAACCGACCCCTACACTACATAGGATATGTGGATGATATCAAGGTCGATCGCATTCACATCGACCCGGGCTCATCGCTCAGCATCATCCATAAGATGGGATATGACCTGAACAACCACAAAGGGCTGAACTATGGCAAAGGTCGGCGGCTTCCCTTACAAGTTCGTACTTCGAAGGAGAAGCCTCAGAACTACTACCAACGTACTCGTCGGGGGTTGGGCTATGTTACTCCCATGACCACTTCAGAGAGTTTAGGACCAGAGGCTCCACTATACTCGCATTCGTCCGTCTCTTCAACCTGGGATTCTGATACCAGTATAGGCCGGGACCTCCAGAAGGTACTATCCATCAACATGGTTTCCACAGACGATCCTGCAAAGGAAGAAGACTATGCACTCAATTTCTTCGAAGAGGAGCCCTGGGCTCAACGCCTTGGCTCTCAGTGGGAATGGCTTTTCGAACAGCGAGAGCCTCCAACCAAGGACGAAGTCATCCAGATCGACTTAGGGGATAAAAACTTCCCCTAAACCCATCTTTATCAGCAAAAGCCTGACAAGAGACGACAAAGATTCTCTTATACAGCTAGTCCAAGAGTATATAGACGTCTTCGCCTGGAGCTATGAAGATATACCGGGTTTGGACCCACAAGTTGCCATGCACCGGCTCAATATTCTACCTGACGCCAAACATATCAAACAGCAGCAGCGTCGCTTCCGTCCCATTATTGTGGACGCCATCGAAGAAGAAGTCGATAAACTCCTTGAGAGCAGCTTCAACCGTAAAGAACAGCACCCGAACTGGGTGGCTAATATCGTGTAAATTATCAAAAAGAACGGGAAGATTAGAGTCTGCATAGACTTCCAGGATCTCAACTCAGCCTGTCTAAAAGATAAATTTCCTCTCCCAATCACAGACGTGATGATCGACAACATTTGTGGCTTTGAGCGTATGTCCTTCATGAATGTCTTCTTAGGCTACAACAAAATACTGATGTTCCCCGAAGACGAAAAGCATATTTTGTTTCGGACTCCAAAAGGGATATACTGTTATACAGTTATGCCCTTCGGATTGAAGAATGCAGGCGCAACCTACCAGTGGGCTATGAGTACCATATTCCGTAAACATCTTTGGAAGACGATGGAGTGTTACGTCAATGACATTAACGTCAAGAGAAAAGTCAAGTCCAGCCACTTGGACGACTTACGAACAATGTTCGACATAATACGGGCGCACCAACTAAAGATGAATTCGGCCAAGTCCTTCCTAGGCGTCTCCAGCGGCAAGTTCTTAGGCTTCATCGTCACGACGAAGGGAATCCATATTGACCCGGAGAAGACGAAGGCAATCCTGGACATGGCTCCCCCAAAGAATCTTAAGGAACTTCGAGGCCTACAAGGACGTCTGGCTTATATCAGAAGATTCATAGCAAACCTCTCTGGTCGATGCCAGCCCTTCACCAAACTGATGAAAAGGGGGTTTCCTTTGTATGGACCGAAGAGTGCCAGCAAGCATTCGACGACATCAAGAAGTACCTCACCAGTCCCCCTGTTCTGGTAGCTCCAGTAATAGAAAGACCTTTTCTACTCTATGTCTGAGCCATGGATCACACTCTCGGGGCATTACTAGCCCAAAAGAGCGGCCATCTATTACCTCAGCAGAACCATCATTAGAGTCGAGCACCGGTATAATCCTGTCGAGAAGGAGTGTCTTGTTTTACTCTTTGCCATTCAGAAGACATGTCACTATGTGACCGGATAGACGATCCACGTCGTCTCCTGAATCAACCCCCTCAGGGTCCTCATGACCAAGCCAGGGCTTTGAACTCGATGTTAGCCACCTGGGCCATACTCTTAACTTCTTATGACATGGTGTTCATCCCTTAGTAGGCAGTTAAAGGCCAAGCGTTGACCAATTTCCTAGCAGCACACCCTGTGCCAGAGACGTCAAAGCTCTACGACGACATCCTCGATGAAGTCTTAGAATCTAATACAGTCTCAGACAACCATGTATGGCAACTGTTCTTTGATGGTGCTTCAAGGATAGGACCCAAAGGTGAGATTGTAGCAGGAGTGGGGGTTGTCCTCATTACCCCTGACGGCTTGATCATCCATCGCGCCTACTCCCTCATGGAGTCATGTACCAACAACATTGCTGAATACAATGCCCTCATCATCGGGCTACAACTCGCTAAACAGTTAGGGGTTGACTACATCGAAGCCTATGGGGACTTAAAGCTGATCATTAGCTAAGTTCGAGGGCAATATGAGGTCCGCCATGAGAACCTAATCCCCTACTATCAGGCGGCCATCGACATCATCTCCACGTTCACAGGTTTTTTATAGAACATGTGCCACGTTTACAAAATTTGGAGGTCGACGCCCTCATCGGTCTCACCGCTTCTCTCGTAGCTCCTGGAAGATTGGATACACCATTACAGTGATGGGGCGAGAACTCATCTGTCCGAAGAACATTCTGCACGCATGCCAAAGTTATTCAGTCCAAGCAGAGGCTAATGTAGACGTACGGGACTGGCGTTTCCCGTTTATCGCCTACGCGATCTACGAGATTCTACCCGAAGACCCGAAGGAGGTGGCTCCCGTCAGGAGACGTTCCCTTCGATTCTTCTATGACACAGCTGCCAAAATGCTGTACCGTCATTCTTACGACAGACTCCTCCTCCGGTGCCTATCCTAGACTGTGGCACAGGAAGTGCTCCGAGAGGCACACGATGGGACCTGCGGAGCTCATCAACTCGGGCCCAAGTTGCAAGACCGACTACGCCGCATGGGATATTACTGGCCCACTATGATGGCAGACACCGTAGAATATACGAAGAAGTGCCGAGCATGTCAGTGGCATACAGACTTCATTCATAGACCTTTGGAGCATCTACACCCTGCTGTGTGGCCTCCTGGCCATTTGAAGCATGGGGAATGGATGTCGTTGGGCCAATCAGCCCGCCTTCCTCCAAAGGACATCGATTTATCCTTGCCATCACAGACTACTACTCCAAGTGGGCGAAAGCAGTGTCATTGGCAGAAGTAAAAGCCTCGAACGTGATCAGCTTCATCAAGCACCATGTCATCTTCCAGTTTGGGGTCCCCAGAAGAATTGTCCATGACTATGGCCCCCAGTTCGTGAGCTATGCCTTCCAGTGGTTCTGTGACAAGAATCGAATACAGAACATGGCGTCAACGGCCTATAACCCGACGGCTAATGGATTGGCCGAAGCATTCAACAAAACTATCGTCAAACTGCTCAAGAAAGTCGCGTCCTCTAATAAACGTGACTGGAACGAGAAGTTGGGCGAATGCCTATGGGCATACCGTACGATCGTACAGACACCAATAGGCAACACACCATTCACCCTGGTCTACGGAAGTGAAGCGGTGCTCCCCTTGGAGTTTCAAATCCCGTTCTTACAGGTAGCTATCACCAATCAACTGACTGACGAAGATAACCAGCGCAGACGGTTACAAGAAGTGGAAGCGTTGGATGAAAAATGCTTGCTAGCACAACGAAGAATCGAGCTTTACTAAGCTCGTTTTTCTGGGGCCTTCAACAAAAGAGTCCGGGAAAGATCATACCAAGTGGGCGACCTCAACTTAGCAGTGCGAAGGCCGATGGTAATGACTCACAAGACGGCTGGGAAGTTTGAGCCCAAGTGGGAAGGATCGTTCATCATAGAAACGGTGTACTCCAACGGTGCTTATCGACTAGCCAAACCCAATGGTGACTTGCTAACGATGCCCATCAACGGCAAGTTCCTAAAGAAGTATTACGCCTGAAGATGAAACCGGCATAGGCTCTCGCATCCCCTAAGAGTGTCTATGGGTTATGGTAAGGAGATTCCTTTCTTCTATATCTTCCCTCCAGTAGATGAAGCACTTCACGTCCATATTACCTCTGGATTGTACCTCTACACCCAGACGATGTGGCTACCACGTCCATATTACCTCTGAGTAGTCGTTTTCTCCGTATTGATCCTATGATTATCATGGCTATCTAGAAAACAGTTCACGTTCATACTACCTCTGAATTGTTGTCCTACATCCCAGCGAAGATTAGGCCTACCATGTTCATATTATATCTGGTTAGGCGTGTCTTCTATGATGACCCCTCCTTATGTTAAAAAAGAAAGTGAGGGAACAAAAGAGTTTTTATATAGAAACATGTGGCTATAAAGACCTATTACAGACTCTTCACAGTTACATACACAGAGACAAAAATCTGAAACATCACCAAGCACGCACGCTCATACCACATGTTCATGCTTTTGTTCAAAGTACCCCGAGCTTGACCCAAGTTCAGAACACATTGAAGGGGGTCCTGTAGAAGCATAAAAAATCTCAGCTAATAACATTTCTCCACCACAGCACAGATGATACAAAGGCGTAGACCGAGTAATAAAAGACAACAGAAGATACGAAAAGAGGTTCTGATTTTATTACGCTTACAAAGATCTAGTACAGATTCATCAAGGCTATACGTAAAAGACTAATCCTACTTCTTTTATAAAGGATCGATTACAGATTCAGCAAAGCATATAGGAGTCTACAAGGGGTTTAGTCTTCGTCAAAGCGCAGTCCCCTTCTTTTCGGTACACATACTGGAAGATTGATCCCTATTGAAGCGTATTATGACTTTCTTGTGGGTGTAACCCTCCAAAAGCGCATCAGCTACTCGACTGAAGCGAGCAACTTCCTGAAGCAGCAATTGGCCCGGGTTTCCATAAGGCGCAGAAGGTCTCAAAAGCCCAGAATGGGCAGGGCATAGCACAACCTGTGGCTCTTCGGGTTAGCCATCCACCCACAAGCTCGATCGTCAGGACCTCGAAGACCTCCAAGGCGTTGCCCAGGTTCGAACTCCTCATGAGAAGCATTCCAGCACGTTCCAAGACTCATCAAAAGTTCTTCTACGAAGGCATAGCCCCTTTGAACGAAGGAATCCTCAACCAAAATTTGACTTAGGCAAAGCCAACCGCCGCTCGAAGCTAAGTCTGGATCCAGCATGGTATTGAAGGACAAGAAGAAGAAGAAGATGTAACTCTTCAGAAGAAACTCCCCCTTTATATAGGGCAAGAGTGGTCCAAAACACAGGCCACATGGCCGACGGTCAAAGTTACCATATTAATGGGATGAATCTAGGACTTGGCACGATGAACCTCATTAAATAAAGTTCATTCGACTAAGTCCTAGACTATCTTAGGACCCCTTGAAATTCCCTAAGTAACGGTGGCAATTAAGAGGGAGTCGTTCATTAAGGAGCGGTCATTCATTGCTCTTTAAAAGAAGACTTCAAAGCCAATGCCTTCAATCCAGAGGTGCAGCTACATTCTTGCGCCAACCTTAGGCGCAGACTGGTGATGTTTTCATTCCACCCCAACTCCAATGATGCAGCACTCTGCTCTGACCCAGAAGCTTAACTACCTTTCGTCATAGACTTAGGAGACATCGTTTGCCTTCAGCACAAGCTTGACTGCCACTCTAAAGTACAGTAAATTGGTCTATCTGAAGGTCTAGCCTACTCGTCGTCCTAAAGCACAGTGACTTTACCCGAAACACAGGCAACTCGTTGCCCCTAAAAGCACAGAGGTCTCGTTGTCTTCAAAACATAGTCCACTTGTCACCATAATGCACAAAGGCTCCGTTGTCTCTAGAAGCAAGTCTACTTGTCGCCCCAGAAGCACAGCCAACCTTGCCTGAAGCACAGACGGCATGGTCCTACCTAATCGGTTTTCTTAAACCGCCTCTCTCAAAGATAGGATTGGGATTGATCAAGTTGATATCTTATCAGATTGATTTAAATCTCGGACGAAGGTTACACATAATCCAAATCTGAGATAAAATCCCAAGATTTGCTCGGCTACATCCGAATAAGCAAATCAGCACACGCCACATGTCACCTCCTTCGGTTATTTTGATAACCACCAGAGATCTCGTTTGAGGGGAATCTCAACACCCGCCACGTGTCAGTACCGCAGAAGTCCATACAGTACAAGGATGGCAGATTCCCTCATATCTCGAAACCCTAATGTACATCGCATATGTGCCCTCTCCCCTATAAATAGGAGAGGTTTTCCTCCAATAACATGATCGACAAGGAGAAGAAGAACCACAGAATTATCAAAATCTTCAACTTCGGCATCCTCCTGATCGGCTACTCTAAAGTTCCATCAAAGGCACCAAAAAGTCAAAGCAAGTCTTATATCATCATCGGATCGTCAACGGAGTAAAGGAGCCGCTGGAGTGCTCAATCTCTACCGTCACACTTTTCCAAAAACTTTTGTACTTAGATTTTTTCGTATAAGAATCGATTGTACTCTTTTTTACGTTCATAATACAAAAAGTTCGCTCAACCTTTTGTCATGTCGAATAGTCACCTCCCAGACATTTGTTATGGCATGTCGGTTGGCTACTGCTGATACTATATAGTCATCCACACAAGTGGAGTACAGAATCTGATTATAATATGCCAAGCCAGTTCTCTCTAGAGTAGAGCTAGATGTTTTAGCACGGTATCCTTTTGATGGAACAGTGCATTTAGTGCTTGCCTGTATTGGTTCACTAGCCTTGCTTGGATACTAGCACGATCTGAGGATTTATATATATAAGCATTACTTGGATAACCCAGACAAACTATAGAAAGTCGTAGGACTGATTGGCCGCTTGTAACATGACTTGCTTGTGATATGTTTCTTCTGTGAGTAGCCGAGGAACGTGGACTATCATGGTGCATGATTCAACCCATGTCCTTGTCTGGTTGTTGGGTTGGATTATTGTGCTATAATAGGCTATGTACCGAAGTTGTAAGTAGAAGCCATAACTTGGCCATGATTATACGATGTATTCTATCTCGGCACGATTCGGCACCCTTTATCCTTGTTTGGTTGTAAGGGTGTCTCATTGCCTCATGGATATGGTATAAGCCTATAATTTTTAGCCTACATTTTATTTTATTGCTTGGGTTTTATCTTATTTATTATGTGCTTATTTGTGGTACTTGTTATTCGGGGCCAGACCCCGTTGGTTTTGTTTGGCCAGATTTTGTAGTAAAGCCTAAGGATCCAGCCTTCTACCCCACCAATGGTGTACATCAGGAGAAAGGGCGCCTGGGACCATGAGTGGGTTTCTTCTCCACCCCTCTGATACCTTCTCTTTTATACTTGGCATTTAGCTACCAACACCTGTTTAGCCAGATGTTCTGGACATTTAGTTTTCTTACATAATTGTAATTAATCAGACTGCAGCTGACTATGGCTATGTACTATTGACTCTCGGTACTAGCTCATCATTTTGTGTAGCTAGTCTCACGTATCATTTTGATAAAGCGCCAGGGACGTCTTACTACTTTTTCTTATATGAACATTGTTTACTTCTTCTTGCTTTGATTGATTGACACATAGAATCTCTATGAGACCATATGAGACTTTATTGTAGCATGCACCCCTAGTCTCTTGATAGCTATAATTCTCGTATGACGTCTTCGTACCTCATACGGGATAGCTGGCCATGTGCGCCTCTGTATTTTGGTATTGGAGCATGACACACCACAACCTATTTCTTGCTGCATTTCTTAGTATTCTCCCTCTAATGGCTATGCACACTGTCCTACTACACTTACTGTAGTTTGCTACACACACCCACATTTCATATATATATGATACTAGTCCATGGTACTCTATGATACTCCTCTATACACCATGATACACCAAAGGAAACACCAAAATATATCTAACATGACGTGGAACTTATAGAATTAAACAGATTTAATGCAATTATAAAGCAATTGGCACAAAAGAGACACAAATATACATGAATCATCACATATAACCATGCATATTATGGCGTACAATGACACGCTTACTACATATCCAATTGTGGATACAAGGATACAAACACAAGCCAATTAGACACCAAAATTTTCTTTGGGAACATGTGTCACACTTGGTGATTAAAATTCGTAATTAACACAAATTTAGTGTAGAAATCATCATTCCTTATGGAAAAAACCTAGATCTACCAAATTGAAGGCTTCTAACACCTAGATATACCATTAGAGAGTCAATTTTACTTATTGGAGGGTTCCTATGTGTTCAATTGGTGTAGCTAACCATAAAATTAGAGGAAAATAGAGAATTATCCAACTTGTGTGTGCCTCTATTGAAGAACTCTGAATTTGGACATGAGGAAGCCGAATCGGACATGATTCTTCTTACTTGGACTCCTCTTCAAGCTTTCTCTTATGCTCTAAGCCTCTAGTTCTCCAATGGAAGAAGAATGAATGGTTTTATTGGAGATTGGTGTTGGAATCAAATTCCAGATCTAGAAATTGATGGAGAAAATAAATAAATGGATGAAGAGAAGCTTGGAGAAGAAGTAAGAAACTTTGGAAAGAAATTTTGAATTAGAATGTTCCCCTATTGGTCCACCATGTCATCTAACTAATCTAATAGAATATTCTATCCATGGCACTAGCTCTAATTAATTCTATTTAACTAATATTCTAACCAACACAAACTAATAATAAATATATATTAGCAATATGCAAAATTACCAAAATACTTCTAAGGTAAAAGGTGATGGTTACAGGCGGCCAATCAATTCTACCGCTAGCTATGTGGTATCCAATTACCTGGTAATAGAATAATATAAGGATCCTCATATAGTGAAATGTCGAAGCGGGACTGGCCATGCCATGAGTATATATACAAGAATACAAGCAATATGCCACAGTCCATTATAAGACGATCGAGCTAAGTAAACTTGGTAACAGTCTCAACACTTCTATATGGTACACATTGAGTCGATCAATATACTAATAGTTAGATACAGTACTCCACTATGATGGATGATATAAGGTATCTAATGGATGCCAACAATACATGATCTGGAATCCCGTTCCCTCCCAATGCTCTATAAGTTTAAGTTACCAAATTAACCCTATAGTTATCTCTAATGTTGTGCCAGTATCATACCATCATCTTTCCTAGATACCATACCATAGTACGAGTATGCAAGGTGTGAATCCACATTGGTTCCCCAAGGGTCTCAATCCAGATTTATCCTAGACATAATACAACAATCAATCAAACAACCTAACCACGCTACTACCATTTAGCAACTATATAGTTATCTGTGCAAAATAGTAGATAGAATATAACATGTACAAAATATATTGAGAATATGTCAGCACCACAGCACACAAGATAGCACCTCGGTTTGATAACTTAAATATATGTCTCACCATGGATATCAGTAGTTATGTCAGGATACAGGGGAAATTAGCCAATTCAGTAGTAATTCTCTACTCACATGGTAGTATGCATATAAGCTCAGGTACGCTGTCAGTGCGTCTACTATAATAATCTATTAAGTACATTACTAGGACATATAGTCCCATCATCAAGTTCATCGAATAATGATCACAATCCATATGATTTAAAACAACACTAGTCCTTGAGTTCCAACATCATGTACAACCTAAACAAGACCTAGAAATCCCTAAGTACTGATACTAAATTATAATATTAGGTCATTAATATAGAATCATGGAAAACCTCCAGGCCCACTCAGCCAGAACTGCATCAGACCATGCGACTGAAGGGCATCAGACTCCTTGTACAGCCCAGAGACTTCCTGTGGCTTCTCAGATGGTTCCGCCAATATCCACCAAGTCTGACCACGCTTGGTGTTCCTAAGCACTTTGTACCCCATGCAAGTACAGTGCATGCATCACCCTTGCCACCTTCTCGACAGTCGACACTAGTGGAAGGTCACGGGTACATCTTCTTGACTGACCTTCCATGCGGCAAAAGACTTTTTGCGGCACCATTCCCAGAAGCTCCTATATGGCCAGGACATCTTGCAACAAAGCTTCCCAGAAGGCCCTTTTCACCTGACTGGGTCTCCATACCACTGTGTTCTAGAAGGCGGATGGTTTGTTCCATGTGTCAAGCCACCCAAATCCCACAATCAACTGCTAAAAGGTTAAATCTCACGTTTATGGCATGTGGGTTATGACCGCCCTAATCAAATAAGAGATTCTCTCCAAATCATGGTATGTGCCATATGTCACTGTGATCGTGCCACTTGATTTGAATCTCTTATTTACGGCATCTGTATTATAACCATTCCATTTAAATGACAGATTATCCTAAATTATCGTATGGGCTACGTGTCATTCCTAATCAAGCCATACAATCAATAGTCGTAAGTAAAGACTGTTACAGCTCAGGATCCTTGACTACATCTCCAAAAAATTTGTAATAGATTTTGTCCAATCAGCGCCACATGTCAGTATGGTCGGGCCTCGCGGTTAATCAGCTAAATCAAAAGAGCTGTAGCAAGATTGCGGATACCCCACAGATAGTTCCACCTCATCACTGCCTCATGCATAGTCTGTCCATTGAAGATGACTATAAATAGAGGCACATGACTTCCAAACAAGACACTGGAGTTACTATACATCCAAGCATAGAGGGAGGCCTGTAGCAAGAGACACCATAGAGAGCATATCAAAAGGGTCATCGTTCGTCGATCGTCAACGGTGTAAAGGAGTCACTATAATACTCAATCTCCATTGTCACATTTTCCCAGATTTTATACTAGTACTAGCAAACCCTCTTTATTAGGGTTCTCTTGTACTTTTTTCGTTGTAATCCATTAAAGGCGAAAGTTTGTTTAACTTTTTTCCTCTTACACTCGTGATGGCAATAACTAAATATATAGGGGAATGTTTGGAAGTCAAAAGCTCATAACACTATCTACCCATATATAAATTTGGGTCACCCACCAGTATACCGGAGGTATAACAAGAAATTCTAGAATGTTTTATTGGTCCAAATGCTACTCCATTGGTATAGAATGGTATATCGACGGTGTGCCGACCGTGCTGTACAAGCATAGTAAATCCTAAAAATCATATTTTCGGGGTCACAATCTCACCCTAAACCCATCCTAAGATATTCTAACAATGTCTAATGCTAGAAATACATAACATATATATTCCATTCTAAACAAGTTTTTTATGAAAACCCAAAGTATTCTCACGTTCCTCTACCAAATTCACCAATATTACAAATAAAACCCTAGATATACTCTTGAACCACATTCACAAGCCAAAATCCAACAAAATCATAAAGTATTTTCAAGGAAATAGTAGAATCATAGTTAAATTATTATTAATAAAGAGTCTAAGTATATATCAAGGAAAGAACCGAAAGAAAATACGTGTTTCATTTCTCAAGCAATATGTACATGCCTTGGGTTTAGCTATCCAAGCCTAGTCTTCTACTGCTTCTCCAAGGGGGATTCAGAAATCTCTTAACTCTCAAGACTTGGCTCCTAGGGTTGAAGGAAGAAGAAATGAAGAGAAATGAAGAAGAGAGTGAAAAGAGGAAAAGAGAGAGGAAAGAGAGGAAACGGTTTTTTTTATATAAGTGGGGACTGATGCTTGGCCATTGATTTAGCCATATCATCAATCTATGTTCCTCTCCTCAAATCTCAGATATTCAAACAAAACTAAATAACCAATAGGTAAAATAATGGGTCTAGTCAGTAGGCTGACTATGCAGGTCTGCGACCAAATGGTATATCGATATTGTACCGCGGTGTACCATCGTTATTCCAGTTTGATACCCAAAACTAATTTTTGAATTTTTTTGGATATTTTGCTCTATATACGGGTCCTAGCACAAGTCTATGACAATGCCAGTGGGTATTCTACAGGTATAGGGTAGTCTCATGTATAATTATCTTGTTAGAAAAACTAATAACTAAATACGGTTGCATAAGACAGTTAATCAGTTTATCAATCTTGGACCTAACGACTATGATAAATAAATAAAATTTGCGTCATAGCATATACCGGTATTCCATCATCGAAGTAATGAACCACGCCTACAACCAAACAAGGACAAGGGTTGACACACTGTCATAACCCGCACCCGGAATTTGGGTATGAGTCGTGGGCTCGCCCAGCCTACGTTGTAGTGTCGGCGGTAGAACACTGTATAATCAGTATATAATGAACATACGCAATTTATATTCAACTCCACTTGGGAGGACAATAATACACAACCAATAAATGCTCAAGCTAGATGGAATGGAGAAAAGAAAATAATTGGTCATAAATCCATAAACTAAATAAACTCCACAACCACATGTGCAATAAATGTCAAATATCAAAAGTCACTAAATCTGGAGACAAATCCAACCTCAACTAAAACTAATTCTAACTAAGCAAAGGCAGCCAGATCGGGTGCTGCAAGCTCCTCCAAAAGGGTCTGGTCTGACTCAGTTATACTTTCCATATACATGGACATCCTCATTTTGCTCACCTAAAATGTTTACCCAGTCAGGATGGAACAAATACAATTCATTGAGTGTAGTTCCAAGTATATGTTAATGACTATAAGACAAAAGTTAGCCATAAAATATAAGATGAGAATATCAAGACAAATGTAACAGAAAACAGGAGGAATAATATACAGAAAAATATATGACAACATGTAATGAGTGGAACATGAGAATATAACTATCTACATGTTTTAAAGTACTCTTTCGATATATGATCGGTCTGGGATAGTTACACCACAAGGTCGGCATTATAATTACTTCAAGGTCTACTGTACAGAAAATAAAACTTGGGCTAAGGTCTAATCACATATCTATTTAGTACTTCCCCATCCCGACACAACGTACAAGAAGAAGGGAATGACATTTAAAGGAATATACAGTGCTACCTTGTAACGAGCGTGTCATGAAACAAGTATCATATAACTAAAATAGTATAATATAGTAATTAACAATATTGGAAACAAACAATAAATGTACTCGTCTGCTGTCCTGAGTTGATGATACAGGTCTGGTGCCACGTCCAAGTCCAAGTATCCTATTTATTCATTTACAATGTCAATAAATAATTTAAAGTAATAATAAACCTATATATTCATTTGTTAGGTTTTTAGTGCCGACTCTTATGGAAATTTTATATTTTAGCTAGTAATGATCCTATTTAGGTCTTAATCATATGCAACCTATTCCAATGTTACCTCATTACCTTGCCCTTAAGTTACCAAATATCTTGACACTAGATTACCCTCTACTCTCTAGGTTACCCAGACCCTTGACACCAACCCTTGAGATACTCATGGCATCTTGATACTAAGATACATTCAACCTAGCATTACTTGACTTCTATTTGTTTTTAGCCCACACTTTGACATCAACACATACACATATACTTTTGTAAGGTACTCTCTTTAACTTTTAACATCTCTAGACACTTGCACAACCATATGCACTTATGATGATGCCTAGAGTGATTTATTGCTACATGTGTGTTTCCCTTAGATGCCCAGTTTTTCAATACACACTCAACACCCAACTTTAATTTCCTAGTTCCTGTTTCGAGTACACACAAGCACATTCATAATAACAATAATTTTTGAACTAAGAAAACTGCTATAAGTCTTACACTGAACCCTCTCCTATTATTATGTGTGAATCATAAGTATCCTTGTACACATCTCAAATCTAATACCCTCACTTACTCTCACTTCACCCCTGCACCTGTCCCTTCACCCAATACATCATTGTTCTACTGGAACACTCCCTGCACAGGTCCAACACTTAGAACTCTGCCTGACAGTTGCATATGCATACCTAAGCCATACACTACCTAGTGTAATCGTGTGTATCTCTTATTCCACTTGTGAAGAATGATTTACCACTCGACCTCCCCCCACATGAGTATCTTCCATACCCAGTCCAAATCTACAACTCTCTTATTCTTTCTAGCAATCACTTGGCACATAGCCATGTACACAGATAGAGTGCTACCCTATCTATTTTTCCAAGGTAATGTCTACCTCTATACTATACACCTACATGTGCATCTGTACCTACCTGGCTACTTCAACTTGCATATGTTGTTGTTCTAGTACAGAGCACAAGTTTGTAGGGCCTTGCCATACATGTCCAGACATTTGATATAACCCTTTTATCCCCCAAACATTACCTACTCTACTTGAATTTCTTGTGCTCTATTACACTTTTCTTTTTACTATATGATACCCCTGCTCTCTATCTAACCTATACATCATTCATCTCCTGACCACCTATCCCCCAAACCATCTACTTATCTAACCCATATACATACTCATACATGGCACATGGGCTCCTACAACATGTTATTTGTACTTTGGCATACACATACACCTACACACATCTTGTTCTGATACCAAGACTTTTGTGCCCTACTGCACATCCCCTAATTTGTGCAAACTGATACATTATGTGAAAACTGATGATTTATTACATTACTTTATAGACTTAGGCATTAGTGCAACTGATATATTAGTATATAACTTGTACATTAGTGCAACTGATATAAAGTGCAACGTAATACATTAGTGCAACTGATACAAAGTAACCCTGATTCCTTAGTGTCACATCCTCATCTTCCAAATACCCTAACCTATAGACTAATGCCTCTTCTTATGCATCCTAGATAATGATGCAAGGGGCCTACTGTTGTCTCACCTAATGCTCTGTCTAACACACAGGTTACTATCAATACCCATAGGATATTATATGTATCAGTCAAAGGAGTTCTTTGAACCCATACAGATAATTGCTCAATGGAAACTCATACACCCTATGCATTCATGTGGTTTTCTGTCAACCCAACTTGACATATGTAGGCACAGTCCTGATATTTCGACACTACTCACCTTGTATTGACACAACCTCTTTCTTTCCTAACTCCTAATTGTACATCCCAAATACCTGGCAATTCCAAGAAGAATGATACCTTATCCTTTTTTTTGTGTTTAACGGAATATATGAGTATCCCTTTACGACCTGTAGACTGATGCGTAGGTATGTACACTTGCAATAGTCTGCATACGGACCTATATCCCCATCTATGTTTTTCTAACTGTTGTTATTCCTGATACAACTACCTCTATCTATATTGACATGTACATCCCATCTATTAACTGAATACTGAAATCCTATATCCCTAACTGGTATATCTTCCTTCTTCCATACTGATTACTGTTCGATATCATAAAAGGCTATATAAAATTTTTGTTTATTGAACTTAAAAAAGGTACAATCGATTCCAATATGAGAAAATATAAGTACAAGAATTCTGGAAAAGCGTGACGGTGGAGATCAAGCACTACAGCGGCTCATTTACTCCATTGACGATCTGACGATGAGTTGTATTTGCTTTGGCTTTCTGGTACCTTTGATGGAACTCTAGGTTTACCAATCAAGAGGATGCCAGAGTTGAAGACTTCGAAGCTCTACCTTTTTGCCTTCTGCTTCTTTTCTCTCTGTGTGTCTCCTCCTCCTCTTCTTATTGAAGGCAAAACTCCTTCTATTTATAGGGGAAAGGGGGCACATATGTGATGTGCACTTAGATTTGAAATATGAAGGAATCTGCTGTCATTGTACGGTGCGAACTTCTGCTGAGCTGACACGTGGCAGACGTCGAGATTACCCTCTATCGAGATCTCGGGTGGTTATCAAAATAACAGAAGGAAGAGACACGTGGCGCATGTCTATTGCTAGGAATCCTCTGTTTAGATGAAGCCGAGTAGATCTTAGATTTTATCTCAGAGTAGGATTCTGTTTGATCTTTAGGAGGCGATCGGTTTAAACAAACCGACTTGATACGATCTTTATCAAAAGTGCAAACTTCGTCCTTATCAATTGGGTGTAACCATACAACTTGCTCCTCTAGCGAGGTCTTAGTACTGCTGCGCTTCTTGTGCGATGAGTAGACTGTTCTCCTGGAGACAACGGAGCCTCTGCACTTTCAAGCGACGAGTGGACTATGTTTCGAAGATGACTGAACCTCTGTGCATTTGAGCGACGAGTACGCTGTGTTTCGAGAAGTAAAGTCACTATGCTTTAGGGCGACGACTAGGCTATCTTTCAAGCTAACGAGGTTACTGTACTTTTGGAGCGGCAGGTGGACTTGTGTTGGATGCACTGGTGTTTTCCAAGTCTTTGATGAAGGAGGTTGAGCTTCTGGGTCGAAGCAGAGGTCTATGCCATTGAAGCTGGGATATTGTGAAGTCATCACCAGTCTGTGCCTCCTGCTGGCGCAGGATTGTAGCTACGCTTCTGGTTTGAAGAAGCTGTCTTTGAAGTCTTCTTTAAGAGAAATTAATGATAGCTCTTTAAGGAATGACTCCCTCTTGATTGCCACCGTTACTTAGAGAATTTCAAGGGGTCTTTTAATGGTCTAAGACTTAGTCGAATGAACCCATTAAATGAGGTTCATCATGCTGAGTCTTAGGTTCATCCTATTAATATGGAAATTTTGACCGACGACCCTGTAGCCTATGTCTTGGACCACTCCCGCCCTATATAAAGGGGGAGTTTCTTCCGAAGAGTCACGTCTTTCGCTTTTTGTCCTTCAACACCATGCTAGATCCAGACTTAGCTTCGAGCGGCTGTTGGCCTTGCCTAAGTCAGATTTTGGTTGAGGATCCCTTCGTTCAAAGGAGCTGTGCCTTCGTAGAAGAACTGATGATGAGCTTCGGGATGTGCTGGAATGCTTCTCATCGGGAGTTCGAACCTGAGCGACATCTTGGAGGTCTTGGAGGTCATGACGACCGAGTTTGGTCTGGTTGCCAACATAAAGCGCCGCGGGTTGTGCTCTGCCCTGCTCATTCACTACAAGAATAAGGGCTTTTCTTGACGGTGATCCTCCGTCAAGAAATAGGTATCTTGACGGTTGCAGATCCGTCAACTAGGTAGGAGTCAAGAAAAGTCCCCCTATTTTCTTGACGGTCCCTGACAGGGCTTTTTTTGACGGTTTTTTGCCGTCATTTTAGGTAGTTTTCTTGACTGTTTTTAGCCGTTAAGATAGCTCTTTTTAGGAACCGTCAACATAGGCAAAAACTTTTCTTCACTCCGGCCTAGTTGACGGTCTTTAGCCGTCAATAAAAGCATTTGTTTTGACGGACAAAACCCATCATAAAAAGCACTAATTTACGGCTATATTGTGCAGCATGATATGAATTAAAGTTGACGTATGACAACCGTCAAGAGAAGCTATCCAGAGTACCATCAAGATAAGCATGCCAAAATTTTGTCAAGAATTATATAATATTAATCAACCACACATTATATCAATCCAGAAGCTGCACACATCAAATTACTATAAAACCCAAATTTTATATTAACAAACTGTATTGTTCATACAATAAAAACTTCCAATACACATCCCACCACATGTATTCTTCACTTGTCCAACCACGACATAATCCAACCATAAAGTACACATTCCATATCTGTTGTTTCTATACAACTTAAACATCTAAACCACAAACAACCATCACTTGTCATAGCCACGAAACATAATCCACCAAAACTACAAAATGAAACCAAGAAAGTAGCAAACCATATCGGAGCACATTCCTCCATATCTACAGCATTTTCCTATTCACAGCATGCATCCACCCTTCATTTTTCAGCAAGTTCCTGAGAGAACAAGAACACAAAGTATCAACGTACTATTACAGGATTATCAATACAACTCGAGACAATTTGAATCACTTGAGAAAAACTGTAAGGCTAGCCATATTGAAACTATAATTCACAAACGTGTATAAATCATGTAAAGAATCTGAAGGCTAGCTAAATTGGCAATCATGTAAAGTTTCTCACTATAATTGAAACTATATATAATTCAAAACTACAACAGAAAGATGCGATACTGAAACAACCAAGTATTGGTTCTCCTTTGACCAAACAGCACAGAAACATCTGATCAATGTCACCCATGTTGCACAGGAAACTGGTGTCCCTATCGTGTCCGTACCCGTACCCGTAACCGTATTCGTACAACATGTGTGACTACATTGTACCTATTTGAGAATCTACATACAATATACACTAATGTTACAACTTGTGAATACTTAAGCAAGGAAATTTGTCTAGTTTCTTTATCATGTCAATCTGAGATGAACCACCCTTAAATTATTATTCACAAATTTCACACAATATCTCAATTCCACAAAACCATTGAGAGTCAAGAGGGAGAAGTTTGCCTTTATAACAATCACTCGAAGAGTTTCAGACTCAAGATCCCACATTTTTGTTGGATACCTCATAACTCTCCAGAAACTTGCCAACATCCAGAGAAGCATATAAGCTTGTTTACAAAATTGATCACTTGACATCAATACTAGTTAATTGTGTATCAGATGACAGAAAGAAAACATCAAATTTGTATAGCAAAAAAATTTACCCATAAAATTCTAAAATAAAGACTAAGGAGGTTATAATATTAGTACTACAAGAATTGACGATTAGAGAGACAATTAGCCATTTTTTAGTGGACAAAACAATGATAAATGAGGTTAGTATCATGGTTTAAAATATCGGCCGATACCGATCCGATACGGTCGATACCGATACGGTTTGGCATGTCCCGATCTGACATCGGTCGATACCGATACGGTTTGGCTTGTCCCGAACTAATGAGGTTAGTATCATGGTTTAAAGAGGTTATAATATTAGTACTACCTATATCGCTGATACCGATACTCATAAGAATAGTCCGATACCGAGTCTGATTCCAATATCATAAAATATAGTTTCCAGATCATTACAATTTAGAAATACAGCTTAAACTCATTAAACTATAGACTCATTAAACAAAATAGCTGGTAGGCAAACAAATGGAAATATAGTGCCATCATAAAACTCCATAATGAAAACATTTCTTCAAAATTGTTAAACTATAGATTCACTGTAGATAGTCTAAAATTACCTGCGACGATTTGTTAGTTAAGGAACTGCAAAACATGTTCCATCCACTCTGTACGAACTTCATTAATTTCTTCAAAATTGTAGTCTTCCTTTTGATTATACTATTTGTAAATAGGAAGAAAAATTGAAACTGTTACTGTCATGATATATATATTCTCAATATACATATCAATTTAGAAAAACATCACCTTTGGATTAAGTAAGGTTCGATCAGATGTGATCTCCTTCATAAATCTCATCACATAGTACCTACATTCCACAGAGCCGGCTTGTTGTGGCGCCTAATCATAGAAAATTAAGCAAAGTCCTTACAAACTTGTATTTATTTTTATTTACATTTACATGAGAGAAATATATTGTACCTTAATTGTTATCCAGTTCAATTTAAACTTTTTGACTTGCTTTTCCATTTGAGCATGAAACATCCGAAGTCCACTATAAGCAAATTAAAGTGGATAATATTAATAGTCATTACTGAATCATCTAATTAGTACATTAACTGTAGTTGTGAAATTTCTAAAATATGGTACAAATATTGATGCATACCTTGTTACAATGTACTGAAGATCGTCTTGGACGTAACTCCTCAAAGAGTCCAAATAATATGCTTTCATTAGTGACAAGTCAATGACAACCAAAACCCAATGAAAACTGTAACACCATATACACCCAGATATATACAAGTTATCGAGTTAGTGAGAAATTGTAGAAGAAAAATAAGTAAGAAAATATATTACCTAGGGTTGTATGGCAAGAAAATAAGTCGACTTCCTTTTCGAGATATCAAACTGTTACAAATATGTCGTGCCCTTGCATCCTGCGTTCCAATAACGTCTTTCAAACCAGACGTGGAGACTATTCTCGGATTAATAAAGCAAACATCCTCGACAAGGTTTACCTCCTTCAAACGAATGTACAACAACCTATATATGTAGTTTGCAGATTATTTAGATCAACTTATTAATGTAATAACAAAAATTTGAAAAGCAAAGTATTCAATTACCTTATGTATATTTGGACGCAATTAGATGATAAGGCACGCATTTTAATAAAATTTTTAAAATCCTCCTCGAACAGAATTGCAACGGTTGCGGTATTAAATAATTCGCCAGGAAGTGGTACCAAAATTATAATTTTTTCAACGATCAAGCATTGTACCAGTTTAGCAAAGCATTCCATTCCGGGAGGATTTTTGAATAACCTTAGAATTCTAGTAGAAGCCCTTGTTGGAGTTTTAACTTTAGTTGGCGTGTTCCTTTGCTCATTGGGAGCTTCCTTGTCCACCTTGGATGCATAAAATACAACACATTTTCAGAGTAAAATGTAGAAGACTTAAATAATATGATATTTATACAAGAGACTTCTAAATAAATATTGACTACCTCACTAATTAGAGTACCATAAAGAACTAAATCGGTTGGCCAAAGTATGTGATATCCAATAGCATCCTTAATCTTAGTTACAGGGATATCTTCAGGTGGAATAGGAAGCAACGCATCCTCGTACAATACCAATTCGATGGACACAATAACATTGGGGGGCTTGTATTCTATAATGGTTCCTTTGGCAACAATATTGTCGATGGAACCGACAGCCAATTGACAAGCTTCCACCTTTTTAAAAGAAAGCATATAGAAAATTGTATGTCCCTTTATTACTTCCATTTTACTAGGATTTCAAGAATAAGGAAACTGGCATATAGTACCTTTGTTTTACTCTTCGGGCTAGGTTTTGTTGCATCTACATCCATATCTTGATCAGTTTGGAGAGGAGAATTTTCACTTACAACTTTTTCAGAAAAGTAGATACTGGTATCAGAAAAGTAGATACTAATTCAAGTAGGTACAGAAAAGTCCAACTTTCCAGAAAAGTTCAAGTAAAAAAAATGCAAGTAGATAGTGTGCTCAAGTAGATAGTGTTCAGAAAAGTTCAAGTAGACAGAGAATTCCAACTTTCTAGAAATAAACAAATAGAAAGAAAAGTTGAAGTCATAGTTCGCGGTATTGGCCGATACCGATCCGATATTGTCGATACCGATACGGTTTGGTATGTCCCGTTACGATACCGACTGATACCCGATACTGACCGATACCGCCGATCCTGATACTCATAGGAATGGTCCGATACTGATACTTTGAACCTTGGTGAAGTAGATAGTGTGTGTCTACTTTACACTAAAATTGAAAAAGGGGATGAAATAAACCTGATTCATCATCCTTGTCCTCTGCGAACCGTCGGAGGCATAACTCGGTGCATTAACAGTAGGGACTGGAGGAATTGGAAAGTTGGAACTGGTATCGGATAATGGCGTAGCACAGAGACCTTGTGAAAGTAAGCTATTTATCATCTTATTTTTTCTCTCAATCTCATCAAGCAACTTCTTTTTCTCCTCCTTCCACGCAGTCGGAGTTTTAGGAGTGTTGAAAAAAGATATTGGGGGACATATTTCTCCATTGCCGTAACACGACCACCGTGCTCGGGCCTCTCCATTGCATATCCAAAAACATCTATGTTTTGAGGAATCAACAACTCTCCAGAACTTATTTTCTTTTTCACTTCATCCTATAAAAAGAATGAATTTATGTTAGCATCTTAATATGAAGTTGTGTAAGAAGAATGAAAATGAAACACAGTTAAGACTTGCTTATAATTTTATCCACCATTGCTTGTGTGACTGGATCATAAACTATCGATGGATCATCACCTTCATTAGCATCTTCATTATCAACCCCTACTATTATTTTTGTTGAACTTGTGCCTACATCCCGCTTTTGGTTCTTCCGAGCTAGCTTCCAAAGTAAATAGCGGTCTAATTGGTCCTCAGAATATTTACCATCTTTCTTTTGTTTTTTAGAAAAATTCATTATATAAAACTCACAATATTGACTTAAAATTCAAAATAAGATATATAAAACTCAAATACTGACTTCAAATTCGAAATGAGATCACTTATAATTTCTTCTCTTAAATCGGCATAGCCTTTTCGACTTAGCCTATGGTTATATACATGCTTCATTCTCCGGCTTTGTTGCACTTTGTGTCGGGACTGAAATGATAATGTAATTTGCTTACAGTAAGTAAGAATTTCTAAAGTTGCAAAGTTAAAACATAATTAACACTACGATACCTGAAAGTCGTTAGAAAGACGAGTTGCCACAAACTTGGATCATTCACTTTGATTGATAAAATCATAGTTTAGAGGGGGATTTCGAAGAACTACAAGTTTTTCCATATTTGCAAGAACATAAGCTGTCAATGTATGCCGAAATGATTTTGATGCAACACCCATTGTTTGCATTAAAATTTTTTTAGCTCTTGGATCAAGGATAAAAGATTGCTGCATATGAAGATTACTACAGTTTAGAACCATAAGTAGTAATAAATGAACTCAAAATAATTTTTCTATATAAATAAAAGTTACCTCCACTGACGACCATGCATTGTCTTTAATATTTTGAAGGACTTTTTGCCAATCGTCATAAGTAATGGGTATTATAGAACGTGCAATGACCCCAATCAAGCTAACACATTCTGCACCAGCCTTCCCAATAGGCTATTCGGCCTCATTGAATGTGACCATTTTTTTCATTCCGTCACTTCTTCGCTTGATAGTTTTCTCCATTTTTGTAGGACCTCTTGTTACTTTTTGTTTTTGTACTTCCTCCACTTGGGGAGGGTTCATCTCTATAACCTGTGACAAAGACAAGCATGTGACAAAAAGCTAACTTGATTAGGAGGATAATGCCTAAGTGGCTCTCTGATTGGCGTCGCCACTGGATCATACAAAAACAAACACATAATATGATGTCTGTGTTTGTGTGTCTCCCTCCAAAGATTTCAATTCACAACTGAACCTGTTTCAAACCTAGTTAAAAACCAAACATCTATTTCCCATATATTGTGTCAGAATCCCATATATATGTCTCAGGAACAAAACTTACCAGAAAAAAAATGATGCATACCTCTTTTGATAGACAACACTTACCAAATAATATATCACATAATATGATGCATACCTCTTTTGATGACCACTTTTTTTTTATTTTAGGAAGGTGTCATATTAGGCATGCTTGATGTCTGCAAGGTGGCCGAAAAAGGCTATGAAATAATATGCAAACATGTTGGATCAAACTATATATGTCAAAGAAATAAGTAGAGAAGATTTTACAATATATGTCTAACAAAGTAAGTGGATAGTATCAGTAAAAATAGGCTGAAGTAATCGTATGAGTTCAAAAAACAAAATTCATTAATGTCACATATGATAAGAAACTTGTGTCCAATATTTACTTATCAACCCAATCCCCTTCAC
Organism: Iris pallida; assembly: GCA_029216955.1. Lineage (NCBI taxonomy): Eukaryota > Viridiplantae > Streptophyta > Magnoliopsida > Asparagales > Iridaceae > Iris > Iris pallida. Next base: position 3,350,707 of record JANAVB010015399.1, on the reverse strand, counting down.
AACCTACTCTTTTATAATACATATTATCATCATCCCCAGTATCAAATAATATATCAGTATTCATCGATGCATTAGCAAAGGGATGATGTTCCATTGTATTGTCCAGGTCTTCATCATCTTCTTTGTGCATATAGTCTTTTTGACCCATGGACAAAACAACAGACCATTGAGGATCAAGTTGGTCTTTTACATAAAATACTTGTTTGGCCTATGAAGCTAAAACAAAAGAATCAGATTTGTACCCAACTCGATTAAGGTCCACCAATGTGAAACCAAATTCATCAACCTTAACACCCTTACTATCGACCCAGTCGTACTTAAATACTGGAATTTTGAAAGTGTGATAATCAAGCTCCCATATTTCTGTGATAACCCCGTAGAAACACATGTCCCCTATTATAGGATTCTTATCTTTTGAACTTGCAATCTGCATTGTTGTAGCTACAAGACTAACTCCACTATTTTGGGTAACTCGAGCGTTGTCACGACCCTTCGTGTGATAGCGACAACCATTAATAACGTAGCCAGAACACTTAAGCACATGGTGGTTAGGCCCTTGTGCTATCCACTTTACAGTTTGTAAAATGTCTTTCTTTCATTAAATTGACCGCCAACCTATAAAGTTTTATATTTATTAAAAGCAAACTTAACATCTAAATAAGTTAGAATATAACTACAATAATATTGCTACAACTTTTACCTTCTCCTATAACCATTGGAGAAATGTTTGATTGTGTTTGTCCTGCAACCACTTTTTATTTTTAGATTTAAGGGGATGTTATGATTGTAACCACTCCATATGCTCACTGTCAAGACAACATAACAAACTTAATCATACAATTTTCTAACAATTTTCATACAATGAATAAATAGAAAATTTATGATAAAGATGCTTACTCAATATAAGGTTGAATTTCATCTGTATTCTCCAAAACATATAAATGGGCTTGTTGCCATTCTTCACGATCAACTGCAACAATGCGACCTCCAGGCAAAGATTGGCCATATTTAACGTTTCCCTTCCTTGCAAGTGGATTTTCTACTGCTTCAACATATGATAGATACTCGCTACAAAATTCTATTGCTTCTTCTGTAATGCATCCTTCGAGACGGTTATGATTGCGCACATAACCCTTCAAGGATTTTATGCATCTTTCAAATGGATACATCCATGTCAGAAAAATAGGTCCACATATCCTGACTTGGGCAACAAGATGAAGAGTTAAATGGACCATAATGTCAAAGAAAGACGGTGGAAAATACTTTTCCAACATGCATAATGTGACCACAAGATCATTTTGAATATCGTTTAGCTTATTCACATCACCACTTTCTTGCAAATGCATTGAAGAAGAAGCAAAATCGAGTAATAGCAACTCTAACCGGCTTAGGCAAAATTGAACGGATTGCCACGGGTAGTAGTTGTTGCATTAGTGCATGACAATCATAGGATTTCAGACCATAAAGTTTCAAATCTTGCATTGAGACAAGATTTCTGATATTAGAAGAGTAACCTTCAGGAACCTTTACGTCTACCAATGTTTGACAAAATATCTTCTTCTCATCCTTCGTCAATGTATAACAAGCACGCGGCAAATATGTTCGTTTCTTTTCAAATCAGGTTTTAATTCAGTCCTTAGACCCTCGTCCACAAGATCAAGATGAGCATTGACTCCATCCTTTGTCTTTCCAGGAATGTTAAGTAATGTACCATATATGCTCTCATAAACATTTTTTTTGATATGCATAACATCGAGTATGTGGCGGATATGCAAGTGTTCCCAATAGTCAAGTGTAAAGAAGATTGACTTCTTCTTCATCCATCTTCTTTCACCTAACTGTAATGCTTTGCACTTTGCATGTTTCTTTCCCCATGAGTTCAAAATTTCACCAACCTTGTCTAATATATCCTTTCCGCTCAATGGTGTTAGAGGATCGCCAAATTCCTGCTTACCATTGAAAACTTTCTTTTGAGTGCGATACGGATGATGTCGTGGAAGAAACCTCCTTGTACCAGTATACACATTTTTAACACTATGTTTCAGCCTAGGTGCATAAGTATCTTCTCCGCATATGGGGCAAGCATAATACCCCTTAGTAGTGCAACCAGACAGATTTCCATATGCAGGAAAATCGTTGATAGTCCACAACAATACGGCCTTTAAAGTAAAGAACTCTCTTTTTTGTGCATCATAAGCATCAACTCCCTCTTCCCATAAAAGTTTCAAGTCCTCAACTAATGGTGCTAAATAAACATCAATATCATTGCACGGCTGGTTTGGACCTGAAATCAATAGCGACAACATCATGAATTTTCTTTTCATGCACAACCACGGCGGTAGATTATAGGTAACCAATATAACTGGCCAACAACTGTACCTACTACTAAGGGACCTATGTAGATTTATGCCAACAGCTGAAAGAGCTAACCAATATAACTTGACAACATCATGAATTTTCTCTTTTTTGTGCAAATCTGTTTCTTTATAGTAGCAGTTTGCTTGTCATTTGCAGGCAACAATTGCCTTATAATTGCACAACAATGTTTATAAGGGGAAGCAAATATGTGAGCAGCCACAACAGGTGCAATATTGACAGGGAGCAGGGCATCAACTACCAAGGTCCCTGCTTGCACCTGTGCAAGCAGGTGCAAGCAGCAGCTAGCCGTTGAGTGTAGAGGAGATGATTAGTTGATATGTGTGTATTGGTTGGCTTGGCTTATATATATATATATATATATATATATATATATATATATATATATATATATATATATATAAGCCAAGCCAACCAATACACACACACACACACACACACACACATATATATATATATATATATATATATATATATATATTTTATATATCTATATATATATTTTTTTTTTAATATATATATATATATATATATATATATATATATATATATTATATATATATATATATATTTATATATATATATATATATTTTTTTTTAATATATATATATATATATATATATCTATATATATATATATCTATATATAATATATCTATAATATATAAATTATATATATATCTATTATATATATATATATATAATATATAATATATATAATATATATATATATATATAGATATATATATTATATATTATAGATATATCTGTATATATATATATATATATATAACCAGCCAACATAAAAAAAAATAAAAAATAAAAAATATATATATATATTATATATAATATATATATATATATATATAGATATATATATCTTATATATATATATATATCTATATATATATATCTAGTATATAGCCAAGCCAAGCCCAAGCCAAGCAATACACACATATCAAAAAAAAAAATGTATATAAGCCAAGCCAACCAATACACACATATCAACTAATCTCCTCTACACTCAACTGTATATATATATACATATACATATATTATATATATATATATATATATATATATATATATATATATATATATATATATATATATACACACATTTTTTAACCAAGCTGTCATTTCATTGAAGAAGGCCGAAAAGGCCGAACCTTTACAAGTATACCATGAGGCACAAAATGTCGATGCCTGTACACATATACTGACAAAAGAAAAGGCAAACTAGAAACAAAACATCTAAGCCAAGGATATGAGAGAGTTTCAGAAGGCTGCCTGTCCATGCTTGCAGAGGGGTCTCTGTTTGTGGCATTGACGGATGGCCTCCCAAATCAGTTGATCTGTGTTGTACTGGTGGCCTTCGTATCTCGCCTTGTTCCAATTTTTTTAGATAATCCACGTGGTGGCCGCAGCCACAAGCTGGTGGCCATAGGACGCAGCGGCCCAGGTGGCCATAAGGTGGTGAAAGTTGTCGCCTCCATGAGGCAATCTGCAACGCTGGAAAGGAGCTCTCCAGACCTTGACCGGAAGTCCCCCTGAGTGAGGATGTGGTTGGCAGTTTTCGATTGTTGATCAGAGCAGCATGTGCATGCTGAGGCGAGGCTGAATCCGATTGAGTTGAGATTGTCGTCAGTGGGGAGGATATTACGAAGGGCTCTCCAGATGAGGAAATACCACTTCTTTGGGATGCACGTCTGCCAAAAGGAGGCAATGGTAGGGAACGGAGCTGCGTTGCCCGTGATAACGCTTCTGGCGGACTTAACCGAGAATGTGCCGGCACCATTGTGCGACCACACGATCTCATCTGCGTCTGGTCCTATCCTCAAAACCGCTGTGACGAATGTGGTCGGCCGCTTCGGGCCCAGCCCATGACCTGACAATGGTCCAATTCCAGGTGTTATTAGGAGGGTCCCAAAGGTCCTTGATAGTGCTATTCCTAGGGGCCGCCACAGTGTAGGGAAGCAAGAAATCGCCTACCTAGCGCTCCAGGAATGGCGAGGCATCACCTCTGCCCACCTTAAGGCGAATCGCTGGTTCGGCGAGAGACCGTCCGTGGAGAATGCGGCGCCAGGCCGCGGATGATTTACTGTTGGCGATGGCCATGGACGGGTGGATACGCTTGTAGTATCTGACCTTCATGAACCTGGACCATAAGTTCTTGCTGGTGCGGAGCGTCCACCACAATTTCATCGAAAACGTATTAATAATGTGGGAAAGTTTGGTGAAACCCAGACCCTCCATCCCGGTGGGACGAGCCATGGTGTCCCAGCTGGCCCAATGGTGTTTTTCATGGCCTCCACAGTGTCCCCAGAGAAAATTGTTGAAGATGCTCTCGATGTAGGATAGGACTTTCTTGGGGGGAGCACGCTGGCAGGGTGTAGATGGGAATTGATGTGAGGACGTGATTGATGTGGATAATCTTGCCTCCTGGGGACAGAATGGCGTTGTTCCCGCCCTCGAGCTTCTTCCTGATGCAATTGGTAAGGTTCTCGAAGATCCCGACGTTGGATTTGTCGTACACGAGGGGGCACCCAAGGTAGAGGAATGGGGGGTGCTTGATGGAGAAAGAGGTGATGGTGGATATGCTGGCCGCTTGCTCTCTCTTGATGTTGTGGTGGGTATAGATAACACTTTTATCCGAGTTGATCTTCTGCCCAGAGCACCTTTTATATTTTTGGAGCGTATTGTGGACGACTTCCACTGATCCTGCGTCTCCCGATGAGAATATAAGGATATCGTCAACGAAGGCCAGGTGAGTGATGATCGGGCAGCCGTTAGCCATATGCTAGTGCTAAAAGTTGTGGGAGCTCGTCATCTTATTAAGGTTTCTGCTCAACGCATCTGCCGTAATGATGAAGATGGTAGAGGATAGTGGATCCCCTTGTGTGACCCCGCAGGTGGATTTGAAGAATCCGTCCGCTTGGCCGTTGATAACCGTAGAGAACCACGAGTTGCTGATCGATCTCCATACAACGTTGGTCCAGGTTTCGGAGAAATCGAAGGCTCTGAAGACCCATATTATAAATTGCCAATCTAGTCTATTGTAGGCTTTCACCATGTCCAGTTTGATAGCAATGTTGTCTCCTCTAGCTGGGAACTTCATGCAGGTGACTAACTCTTGAGCTAGCATAATGTTATCTTGGATGTTTCTCCCCCGAATAAAGCCACTCTGCTCCTCCGAGATGATCTTGGGGAGAAGGCTTTCCATGCGGGACGCGATGATCTTGGATATGATTTTGTTGGTGAAGGAACAGAGGCTGATTGGGCAAAAGTCACAGAATGTCTCTGGGTTGTCTTTCTTAGGGATGAGGATAAGGTTGGTGCTCGAGATGGCTCTGGGATATGTGCCTCCCTGGAGGAAGGCGGAGGCCGCATTGTGGATATCAACCTTGATGATATCCCAGCAAGTGCAAAAAAACACTCGAGAATCCGTCTGGCCCTGGGGCACTGTGCTCGTCGAGGGCCGAGACTGCTTCTTTTATTTCTTCCTCCAAGGGGAGCTGTTCAAGCCAGAAATTGTCTGTGTCACTAATAAGGTAGGGAATCCCGTCCAGAAAGGTGTTGTCTTTAAGAATTGTCTCCTTGGAAAATAGTCTGGAATAGAACTTCATGGACTCCTCTTTGATACCCTTTTGGTCGGTGATGCTGGTGTCATTGTCTGCGACAATCTGATGAAGAGTGAGTTTTTGTCTGCGCCTGTTCACGCACGCGTGGAAGAAACTCGAGTTGTTGTCCCCCTCGCTATCCCATTTGATCCTCGCTTTCTGCTTCCAAAAATCGGTCTCTATCTTCAGCCTGAATTTAAGGATGGATTTGGTGAGATTCAGGGCCATCTGAGAATCAGGCGACTAGTCGGTCATGTATCTCGCTTCGGCGCGAGTCACGTCGTCCTCTGCCTCGCGAATGGCTTGGAAGATATCACCATAAGGTTGCTTGCTCCAAGCTGTCAGATCTTTCCTCGTGGCCTGGAGCTTAGTGGCCACTCGATTAAGGGGATCTATAGAGTCCGCGCTGTTCCACGCTTCCGTGATGACCCCTAAGAATTGGGGATGCTCGCTTCAAAATTCCAGGAAACGGAAGCTCTTTCTGGAGTGGTTGGAAGTGCTCATGATCCCAACCAACAGGGGGGCATGGTCAGATTCCGTGGAATTAAGGTGAGAGAGCTTGGAGGTTGTCCCCGAATTAAGCCAGTGGGCGTTCGCTAACGCCCGATCGAGGCGGGAGAATTATCGCCGGTCATCATCCTGCATGTTGTACCAGGTGAATGCGTTGCCGGTGAAAGGGAGGGAGGTGAGGTGAGTGTTGAAGATGAAGTTGTTAAAGTCTTGCATAGCGGAGAGAGGTGGGGGGCGGCCGCCGATCTTCTCTTTCCTGCAAGTGATGGCGTTGAAGTCGCCGATGCAAAGCCATAGGAGGTTGCTGTTGTGGTGGTTGGTGTCCAGGAGGTCGTTCCATAGGTGTCTGCGTTCTGCAATGTCACAACTTTCGTGAACCGCAGAGAGGATGGCACGATTGGGGATCAATGGGTGTTCCATCCAGTAAGACAGAGCTTGGCTGGAATCTTGGATGACACCGATTTTGACGGCTTTGGAACAAAGAATCCAAATGTCGTGTCTGCCGGCAATGGCCGAGTGAAAGCCTAGCTGCAGTTGAATGGATTTGAGCCTCTTGTAAGAGATTTTGGGTTCGAGGATGATCAAGATATCGATCTTGTAGGTTTTCTTAAGGCTGATGATTCTCCTTATCGTAGGTTTGTTCGCCAGACGGTGGACATTCCAGGAGAGAATGTTCAGCATTAATGGAGCTTTGGGAGGGGTTGGTTAGACCACTTCGCAGCGGACCTGGTGTGCATGGACGGGGATTTGGCGATCCCTTTTTTATTCGCTTTCCTGTTTGCGATGGATGATTCCCCCGTCTTCTTAGGGGATGAGCCGATGGAAGAGTCCTCGAGGCATTTGGGGTGTGTGACCGTTTCTCCTGCTGAGTCTAAGTCGGGGTGCTCCGGCGGGAAAATGAGGTAGTTGTCGGAGATGCCAATCTGATCCCCTTCCTCTTGGAGAGGGAATGCTACGGCGAGGACCTGAAGACCCCGACAGGCCTGCTCTGGCCCAAGGATGGCCAGAACATTAACGGTAGAGGAGTCGAGTGGGGTATGTAAATCGACGACCGTCGGAGGTGGTAGGGAGGACTCTTCTGTGTTCTCAGGAGGAGGGTCGTTGAGGTCTTCAGCGTCCGAGCCGGGTGCCTGGTCGAAGTCAGCATGACACACCGGATGAGGGGAGGATGCAATGGCTTCTGACACAAGGGCGTTGAATTGATTGGAGAGGGACAGGTTGGGAGGGTGGTAGGGTATCACTGTTTTTACTGCTCAGTTACCTCTGCTGGATTTGCCTTTGTTGGAGTTGAATCTGGTGTGGGAGTTCGGAAGAGGGAGCAGGGGTGGTGGAGTAGATTTTTGGTGCTGGTTCCCTTTGGGATTGGATTCTGACCTTTCTGGTTTCTTCCTAAGCTCCGGATGGAGACGGAGGCAGTGCTTCGAGAGGTGACCGCGTAAATGGCAGTGAGTGCAGAAGATTATGTAGTTGTCGTAGATGATTTGCTGAGTGTGTGTTTGGTTGCCAGGTTCAATGAGGATATGGTTGGGTGGGTCTGATGTGAGGTCTAGGTCCACGCATATCTTAGCGTAGTGGGCTTTGGTTAGGTTGCTGGTTTCGGCGGCGGTGGCCACGTAAGTCCCGAAGGAGTTGGCAATACGCTTAATAGCCGCCGGAATGAAGCAGATGAGGGGGAGATTGGGTAGGGTGACCCATGCGGCCACCGTCGCTGAGTCGACCTTGGTGTTAAAGTGCGGAGACCACTTGATTATCTTCATCTGGTGGGAGTCAACCCTTCCGGTGCCTTTGGACCACACCGTCCTGTGGTCCCGGTCAGAGGACAAGTGTAGCATAATATGCCTCGGGTCGAGGGGGGCGACCCTGTATTCCGTCGTGAGCCTCCAACTGGCTATAACCTCTGCCACCCTGGCGAGCTTGGGACAGCTTGCTAAGAATTTGAGGACGAAGGAGTATGGGAATGAGGTGGCCAGAGAAGAGAGTTCCTGGTCGGTGAATGGCACGGTCGGCATGGAAGAGGCCAGCGGGTACTCTATTTCGGGAATAGGGACGTCCGGGAACAGGAGTCCTGGCTTGGGAGCCATGTCCGGACAAAGAATGTCAACAAATGAGGTTGGGCGGTCCAAAGTACCAGGGGCCGGAAGGGCCGAAAGTGGGGTTGCACCAGAGGATACAAAACCTGGGAGAGGAAGGTGGCACCCAAAGGGGAGGGCTGACCCCGAAGGATCCTAGGATGCGCACTCGCGAGACCCCGGGGGGCCGGGAGTGGGCGGGGGTTGGGAGGAAGCGCCCATCAGACCCACCGCATCGGAGAGCAACATCATATCTACCGACGGAGGTGGAGTGTACGAAGAAGATGAGAGTGGGTGGCCCACCCCCAGCGCAAACGAAGGGTGGGAGTGGGTGGGGATGGTTGTGCCCAACGGGGCGTCAGCAGGAGGCACCATAGGACGGGTTGGAAGGGGGAGGTTGGTGGTGCACCTCGGCCCCACAGCAAGGGGCTCACCGGAAGGAACGAAGAGGAGGGATAGGGTTGCGCCCACACCTGGCATAACCGAAGGGAGGGTAGGGTGGCCAGCGCCCAGCGATGCTACGATAGGAGGCGCAAACAAAGTGGCATCGATCGGGCCCACGGCTGGGAGCGCAAGAGGAGAAAAGGGAAGGAGGGGGTCGGAGTGGGCCGGAGGCGCCCAAGGGGCTCACCAAAGAATGAGCAGGACAGGGAAGGGAAAAGAGGGAGGGAGTGGCGCCCAACGGACCCACCGCAGGAGGCGGAAGAGAAGGAGAGGTAGCGCCCATGGGGCCCGCCAAGGCTAGCGCAAGGCGCAGCTGGGAAATATCGAGTGCTGGTCCCGTCAAGGGGAGGGATGCGCCCACAGAAGGCGCAAACTGACGAAAAGATGGGGACCGGGGACCGGGGCCCACGCCCACTACGCCCATTGTGGCGCAACCTGGCAGAGGCCCGGATGGGGAGTTGACTGCGCCTGAGGAAATCACGAGGGAGACTGCACCTGAGGTGATGACAGCGCCTGAGTGACTCACGGCCCCCAACGAAGGCGCTGAGCCCGAGGGTAGCATGTGGCCCTCTGCGTCCAGTCCCCAAAGCTGACGAAAAGGGCAAGGACCGGGGCCCACGCCCACAACGCCCAAAGTAGCGCAACCTGGCTGAGGCCCGGTTGAGGAGTAGACTGTGTCTGAGGAATTTACGAGGGAGACTGCGCCTGAGGGTCTCACGGCCCCCAACGAAGGCACTGAGCCCGAGGGGAGCACGTGGCCCTCTGCGTCCTATCACCCACAAGAATTCAAAAAAATGAATAAAAAAGGCAGGATGATGGCGGAGGGCCCGAGGCAGGAGGGCGACACGGGACCGGCAGCTCCGGGAGGGAGGCGCCTGGCCTGCTGGGAGACCCTGGGGGTAGAGGGGAGACTGGATCGAAGGAGCTAAAGAGGAGCGAGGATGCTGGCCGGGACAGGGGAGGGGGGGTGAGGTGGGGCGCGAACGTGGAGGATGCGGATGGGGAAACAGGCATCGAAGAGGGAGGCGCGAGTGGGTAGGGAGAGCGGAAGGGTCGTTGAAGAGCCCAAGGAGGGCAAGGAGGTCGAGAGGGATCGATGCCATAGGAGAAGAGGGAAGGGGAGAGCAAGGAGACGGCCGACGACAAGCGAAGGCTATGCTGTCCCCGGCGGCGCGCGGAAGCGGCTGCCCTATCGGGGGCACCGCGCCCTGAGAGCTCTCGATCGGGAGAGCAGCTGCGGAGACATTCTCCATATATATATATTCTATATATATATATATTATATATATAGTATAGATATATATATATATGTATATATATATAATATATAGATTATAATATATATATATATATATCTATATATATATA
>JANAVB010015399.1:3255876-3326555 GCA_029216955.1 Iris pallida | reverse complement strand
ACTAACAAAAAATATTTTGTAAGTAAAATACTAAGTAATAATTTTTTACTGTTTGAAAAATAAGGCTCACATAATTGTGACTTAAACTATTTAATAATAAGAAATACCTTAAATATAATAGAAATATAATAAAAAAATATAAAATAGAGGGGTTTAATAGTCCATAGCGCAAAAGGAAGCATGCCAAGTCACATGCAGCGATCCAGTAAGGAATGAGCAAAGTACAACCCTATTGCATTCCTGTAACATAATACAAAATAAGCTAGACACTAGAGATGCATTAGAAAATAAAGGAAAGATTGTAAACTGGAAACGATATTTGTACAAGATATCACTAGTAATAACAAGTTGAAAAAGATATATAACTGAATCATGAACATTAAAGACTAACAGACAGTGTGCATTTGAAATACTTTCGACGTGTGGCATCTAGGCTAATACATCACTTAGCTATCATTCATTAAATATTCATTAGATTTTGTTCACATATCTATTGATATTTCCCTCCCGACTCACTAAACAGTCAATAAATGAGCAAGGATACAATCAAGCCTATCGTGTCACAATCATGTCACAATTTGGATACTCAATGAAACTCAGTAAAATATAGTATTATAATGAAACGAAGCACATAAAGCAATAGTGTACTTGTGTCAATTAATGTTTAGTTGACTTATGCAACACAATCTTGATTCGGTTTGAAATTTTTTGTAATTATGGCTAAACCACTACTAATTTGGTAAATCATCGGCCATCTATGGGTTCCATAAATTAAATAAAATATAGATGAATTTTTGAATTTTTGGAAAAATTATATGTTCTAGATCTCTATATCATCTTTTCAAAACTTCGAACGGATGGCAATCGGAGTTGGAGATCTCTTGAAATTTCAAAAATTGTGCAACGCGTCAATTTTTGGAGAACCGACACTCAACAAATCTCCAAAAATTCTACATAAAATTCCAAAAAGCAAATTACTAATAGAAAAACTAACCTCGATACGGTTTTAACAAAAAAACTAGAGGTCAAACGGAGTCCGGAGTTGGTCGCAACGGCCTCGCCAAGTTGCTATAGTTTCGAACAAATGAGGCGGGATTTATGACGAATTTTGGACAAAAAAAAGGAGAAATTTTGAAAATATGTGGAGATGGCATAGGTTCAATAGGTATATATATGGATAAAAAATACTTAATTAGCATTAGATTGGAAGGATTTTGGTTTTGAGCGAAGAATAAGGACTCCTTAAATAGATGAAGATTGACGCATATTTTCTAATTTTGGAAAGGAAGAATCTAATGAATAAATTTTCCATTAAATTCAAATCAAATCAATCTCAAGTTATATTAATCAAATATCAATCCATAATTGATCATAATAATAATTGGGTTTGGGAAAATAGCAAAGGGAGGCTTCCCTTTATATCGGAGACGTGAGATTTCACAAATAAGGAAAGATTAGATTAAGAATTAATCTTCTATGAATTAAATAGATTTGACCCAATCACAATCCATAATTAATCATAATAATATTACTTTAAAATAATATCCAATATTTTAAATAATCTTTAAAAAAGATTTCATAAAATTAAATATCAAAAATATTGATAAGAATAAATCAAATATTCCTAAATGTATATTTTCCTAAATGCAAATCTCATCTAAAATAATATAGCAATAAATTAAGACTAAATCCAATCATAATTTAGAATTGACCACATCTAAATCCAATAATATCTAATAATTCAATAATATTTAAAAATAGATTTTTATAAATATAAACATAAACATAATTGATAATAGAAAATTAATAAATTTAAAAGTATATCTTTTTATAAAAACAAAATCAAATTTTAAAAAAAAATAGTTTGACAAATCCCTTCGTCAATACAAATATTTTTTATAGAATTAAAAAATAAATTTTACTTTCTAACTAGAAAATATATAAAACAAAAAAAATTAAAAATAAAAAAATTGGGAAGTGGGCTTACAATCCTAGATATTGTCATGGTGTTCTTGGTCAATAACTTCTTTGGAAGAATTATTATAATTTAGCATCGTTCTTATTGGCCAGACTTTCAACAAGATGGTAGCAATCTCTTGCTCGAATATAACTAGAGCTTGTCGGTTCAAAGGATTTTCAGTCTTCGCTTAACATGGGTAACTAAGAGATGAGAGTCCATAATTTTGCAGAACCTTACTATAGATTATGATTAAGTAAGGATCTAGAATCTTTAAGTCATAATGAGTAGGGTATACGGGTTGGTGTTTGGTATCATGTAGGAGGCATGTGCTTGCTTGAGTGGAATGCATATGTCATAGGTGTGATGCGTCTTGCATGGATCATGTGTATTCAGTTTCTTTGAGGAAATAGATTGATATTGCATGGTTTAAGATCAAAAGGAACAAAAATTGCCATCTATGGTTTGTTCTAAGAGAATATGTCATACATATGGTGTAATTGAAATGGAGCACATAAAGGTGTGTTTGTGTGGGACATGTATGTCATGTGTGTAGCTTGACCGGTCTAGCTCATGAGTGTAAAATTTGTTGGAAGAAAAATGCTAGTATTGTGCTCCCAATATCAAGTCACGGTAGAATGTATTAATTGATACGGATAGGAGTGAACGTTATGAACCATTGTTTGATTAGTTCTATTTGAACCAATCTATCACAATCATTGCTAATTCTTAGAGAGGCTTGCCTATATACTTCAGAAAATTCTGTTCTCGAAATTGAAACTAAAACAAATTCTATGATAGAACGAAATTTGAAAAATCAAGGTTGCGATCTTTTACCACGGTTATTTAAACGCACGAGCAAAGAGATATAAAAGCAATACGAAGATCGTATTGCAACATCAAAATATATAGAAGAACGGTTATGAATGTCATCCAATTCTAGAGAATGAGTATACTAAGTTCAAGGTTCTACCCAACTTACAGAAATTGGTTAATCGTGGAAGGCACAGTAATAGGAGTTCTAAAAAGGTCAAATTTTAAGGAGATGTATGAAGATATGAAGTACTTCTAATCGTAGTCATGGGCTCTATAGAAAGCTTAGGTATTACTTATTTAATATTGCCCATATATTGACCATGTTTTATCAAGGCAATATGAGAGGTCCAAAAATAAATTGGTATGGCGGGGTTCCATTCATCGCATAACATAGGCTACGAAGAGATACAGTTAAGGAATTTATGGAAGGAGGATTAATGGACCAAAAGATGGGGACTATATAATAGGTATAGGGACCTATTTCGTAAAGTTTGGTTTTATAGTCCAAATATGGCGATATGCATGGATGGATTTAACTGGGTTTTAATGGGTTCCCTAATTGGACATCAATCCTTGATTGAAAGAATCTTGGGTTTTAATCTATATTGGCTGGACAAGATCCCTAAAATCAATCTGAACCATTACTATTAGGTTAGGTAACCTAGAATTGGTTTAAACTCAAGTGGTTGGGCTATTTGCCAGTCCGGTTGGTTAACTAGGTTCCTTAAGCAAAAAAATATGCCTTTTGTGACTTTTTGTGTTTAAGTAGCATATGGGAATTCCATTGAGTGGCACACTAGTGGCATGTTCGTAGTGGATTATGAGTAGATCACAACCATATATTGGGTCAAAAGATTTGAGTTCATGTTGGGTCTCTAATTGAAGTCAAAAAGTACATCGGTATTAAGGTTATAGTTTGCCTTTTTGACCCAAAAATTGCATAATAAAAATAGAGTACAAGGGGACACGTTTGAGTGGGACATGATATACCTAGATGAAGGTAGACTCGTCTAGGTCTTGTATATAAAATTTGTTGAAATTTAACAACTAGTATTGCACTCGGAATAACAATGTCATGGTAGAGGACATCAATGATCTAAATAGAAAGTGGGTATTCATGAGGCACTGATTTATCATCCTAGTGGGAAGCAACTTATTCTAATCAATCGGTAACCCTAGTAAATCCTAAAATTTAGAGGAGCTTACAATGTATACATTTCAGAAATTTTTTCTAGAAATTGAACTAAGACACGATTTTAGGATGAATGAAGTTAGAAAAAAAAAATTCAAAGTGAGATCGTCCCTTGACTTTTGATTATAAAAGAATAATACACGATGTAATAGATAACGTGATATGGTAGATACGGATCAAGTTTAAAAATTGTCCTCCAATTTCAAGTAGATGGAAAACGATCTTGTATATATAGCTTTCATGGCCACAGGTGGTATGGTGAACTAGGGGGGGCATTTTGTGTCCATCTTCCCTCAAATACGAGCATTTATTTTTTCAAAATAAGTAAAGGTGAAAAACATTAAAGAGTTCAAGGGAGAGGGGATTGAATGTGAATATGGGGTTCTAAAGGTGATTGAATAATTCAAAACGAGTTGTCAAGGCAGTTGTGGATGAGATCCTAGAGGGCAAGTATATTTGTCAACTATATCCCAATCTATGTGTACTAACCATATGAAGAGCGAACCAAGTGCACTAAGGTTGATCAGACCATAATACACCGATTCAAATTGGACAATATGTTAGTGTGCATCCCTAATAAACATATGTCATGAACAAGCTCGATAAACAATATGCTTGCAAAACTAGGCTATAATAGCAGCATCAGTCAAGATATTCCAAAAAATATAAGTACGTGATATTGTGATGAACAGAAGTTTTAAATAGGTCAATTTTTTTGAGAATCTAAGCCTTGTCTAGCGTTTATGCCTCTAAAGTTGTCCTACAGTCTTCTTGTCTAAGGCTTTGCTCGACCAAATGGGGTATGGACCTCTAAGCTCTATAGTCTAGGTGCTCCTTTTAGTATCCTCTTTAATGGGTCAAAAGGACAAAGGGAATGCTAGGTGGTGAGGCATTTTTACCCAACTTATAATAGTTCAACTAATAATGCAATTTAAATAATAGAACATATATACCTTAGTACGAGTCATCTTCTTAACCTCTATCAAGAACGAAGGAAAATATAAGATTTACGATAAGAAGAGATCAAACAAGATATGAATCAAGGCAGTCAAGGAGAGTTCGAAAATGGAATCAAGGGTGGAGATGTGGATGAGATCCTAGATTCTAATCCTATATGCAGGCTTGCTAGGTACAGTCATATAACCAAATAATTTATTCATTGACCTGCATAGGCCACCACAAAAATATGTAATGCCATAGTCCCAAAATATGTAGGACTGGAACGTACATGCCAGTCGTATAATAAATATACGTAAGCTGTAATTTTGCAGTATATAAATAGCCATGATTTTACTAAATCTCATCCACAGTAATAAAAGAATAATTATATCGTAAATCAACCATGAGTTGTCATTTGCACAAGTCGTTGGTCAGAGACAAATTCACTACCAACCATTTTAAATAAGAAGTAATATATAACAAATGAAAGAATTTGTCACAACAGTAAAGGACAATCTAAGAGCAAGTCATTTTTGATAGAATAGAGAAGATCATGGCCTTGGCTGAAAATTTTACAAAATGTCACGAAAGCACACACCTAGAGAAATCACCAGGTCCTCCGAGGGACGTAATAAGATACAAAAAAATATGTCATATTAACTGAATATAACCTGCTCAGATGTAATCCGGATCACAACATGGTCCAGTATTTTATCACCGAAGTTGTGAACTAAACCTACAACCAAACAAGGACAATGTGTGGCACACTATTCCATGATGAAATATTGTTCCATGCCATGACTAGGTATAGGGTCACCTAACCATTCTATGTGTAAATGCATTTTAGAACAACACTCAACATAAGGGCAAACCAACTGACCATAACTGACCATGACTACATGGGTAGCACTTAAGCGAGTCGCTAGCACAGTACAGGGGTAGAGCTCAGTAGAGTCACTAGCAAGTACACTGGTAGTGCTCAAATGAGTCACTAGCAAGATCGACATGATCCGACATGACTCGACACAACATTGCCCAACTATATAGTATTTGTCCTCCCTGTCCCATGCTCCTATCCATGTTGTATCCACAACAAGTTTATACTAATAACTACTAAGTCTTCTAGTATGCAATTCTATTATCAGTTATAACCTAACATACGACTGTACATACCGGTAGCCAGCCGAATACGCAAGTTCGAATACTATATGAAACTCATAACTTCTAGAAAATAGTGTCACGGCCAAAGATGATATACCAATATCTCATACTAATGGGGTGGTCCTCTAGCACTAAGTCATCATGCATAAAAAAGTAAAAGCGATGAAAACGACTAACTCAATCGCTCGCACCCATGTATGACATGGACACACAGTTTGATAAAAAACAAGTAGACAAAAATATAGAATAATAAAAATAAATAATATGAGAAAATGACAGTAAATAACAACAAATAATGGCAAGGTATCTCGCCTGGAGGTGGTGTGCAGAAATAGCAATATCCAGTCACTCGGATTGTAAAAAACAAAGAGCGGTGAAGGTCAACTCCCGCAAATGTCCTCGGATACTAAAAAAAATATCACGAACATTTTTGGTATAAAAGAAATGTCTAAAATTGTCTACCCATAAGTATAATTATGGATTAAGGGAAAAATCATAATTTTGGGCCAATGGTCCCGCTATGCACCAAAAAGTGTGCCAAAACCTATAGTCTCTAAAGTCATCAAAATAGCATTCCATTCGACCTTCTTATAATCCGATCAAACTTGGCTCACAGGACCAAAAAATAGGACGAGTCCAGTGGCACAAGTTTCGTCTCGAGATGACGAATGTGCACGAAGTTGTAGGCTAGTTTGCAAAGAGGTCGATACGATGTGTCTCAACTGATACGCCTCGATTTCGTCATGCACACACAGTAAAATCGAGTTTCGTCGAATTTCAAACGCCCAAGAAGTCGATACGCACTTTTTGATGCTTTCGATTTGCGACCACGTCGCCTGATTCGTCGGAGCGCATGATGTATCGAGAAATTTTGTAAAAATTTTATGCTTTGAAAACCTCTTTTTCTTGTTTTTAGAAATCAATTTTTCTAACGCGCAGTTGATGAAATTTAAACATACAAGAAGGGTTGTAAAGCCTTATAGGTTGTCTATCACTGTTTTTAATTAGTTGTAGAAAAATCTTTAATGGACAATCAAAATTAGTCTTCCAAATCGGAATCCTAATAATAAAAAATAGAGTGTATTGACATTATTTTTCGTCAAGATTCGTCTCGATTTTCTTAGGGTTATGGTCATCCAGATTTTAAACAAATTGAAATGAATCAAGCCGTATATGTTGTGAGTATACCTGAGCGATCGGTTCGAAGAACGTTCGAGCGGAGAGGTAGAAAACACGGCACGAAGTTAGGTAGTTAGCACTGTTATTGCTTGGTGTTCTACTGCTGCACGCGGCTACTGTCGGCGGTCTGACGACCCGCGACGGTGTCTCCGACGACGGCGCGTGGTCCAGGTGGGTCGGGAAGATGCGCCGGGGTTGAGGGGTCGAGGATTTGTTTGCTAGAGTCGAAGGTTTTTAGTTGAGGTATCCAAAAGCATCGATCCCGATCATGATATATATACTAATATTTTAACCCAAATCCTGATTGTATTTAGGTTTGATTTTATAGGATTTTGAATCATTTAGTAGAGAATGTGATAAGCTTCATGAAGGGAAAATTTTTATTCAAAAGATCTAACATAACTGAACTTTGGTTTCAAATTTTTTTTTAAAAAAAACCTACTCTGTTGAATGCTGGGAAGAGGAACAGTGCCAGCGATATGATTTTCTTGATTTTTTCTTTTTTTATTACTAAAACATAAATATAGCTATATATATATATATATATATATATATATATATATATATATATATATATATATATATATATATATATATATATATATATATTAGAAAACTAAATTTTGTGGACTAAAGCCACCCAGCCGGCTTTGGCCCGGGGACCATGGACAAACGCCACCCAGTCGCCCCCATCGGGACTCTATCATGAGACCTCCCCCCCAATATGCCAACGGTCTTACCGCTAGACCGCGTGCCATTGGCATATATATATTATATAAATATATATTTGAAAAGTAGAATGCATTGATGAAATGGCCAAAAAGGGTTACAAAAAGGTGGGTCACAAAAAAGAGAAGACCAATGCCTGTATCTGAGAAAGAAGCAAAAGAGTATGACTATGAAAGGATCCTAATTGCTGAGTATCTGGTTAATAAACTAGGGGAGGGATTCGTTCCACCGCGTTTACCACTCCATGCTTTGGAGAAATGCCAAGCTACTTCACAAAAAAGTAAATGTGGAGGCCACGCGGTCCCCTCGTACCTCGCTTTGTTACGGTTCTACCAAAGAACCCACATAATCGTTGAGGCAGTACCGACGCCGGCGTACGACCTTGTGTTTGTAGCACCCAGTTTTCTGAAATTGGGGTATTTTTAAAAATTTATTATTTTTATTATTTATTAATGGTATTTTAGTCATGATATAATTTTTGGTGATTTTTAGTTAATTAAAACTATTTTCTAAGTCACGACTTATGACTTTGTGATTTTACTAGTATAACCCTAGTGAAAACTCTAGAGATTTCTTAACCTAGAGACTAACCATGATCATGTGAGCCTAGCCATAGGTTTAGAACATCAAATTAGGACTTTTTAGCCTAAAGGGTATTTTGGTAATTTTCTAGGATTTATTTGAAATTATTTGTATTTATGTGTTTTTAATATTATTTTAATTATTGTTAAGTACCATGTTAGTCCCTAACCTAGTTTACCCTAACCTAGAGGTTAGCTACTAACCTAGAAGCTTGAGGATAGATATTAGTCATTGGTTAAGGTAGTTAAATATCTAGATATTACCTTTATTGATATTTTCCTTAAACCACTCCAAATATCAAGACCCTTTACACAAAGTCCATGCCTTAGCCATGAAGGAAGGGCAAGGACACCCCCCATGCCATGGCTGGCCAAGGACCCCCCCTAGCAGCCCACACTTCTATTTAGTCCCATTGCATCATTCATGAACAATTTTACATGAATTTTAATCCACAAAAATTCCCATTCCTTCAACCCTACACAACTTGAGCAATATTGATCCAAATTCACTCTAGTCTTTTGCATTGGGACCCTACAACATCAAGGGTGCTAAGGGAAGCTAGAAATCCAGAATTTGGAGGCTTTGGACATCATCAAGTTGAAGAACACACACCCCCCTTTTCATTCGTTTTCATTGGATTGCACAAATAGGTAAATGCTCTCAAACTTAGTTAAAATCCTATTTTTTCTTCATAAATGCATTCATATAGGACTACCATAACTGTGGGTAAAATTTGGTGAAAACTAGACTTGGTTTGGTGTCCGTATCGGACACGTATCCTAAGCCTTAAACCCTTGTTTGGTGAAATGCCACAATGGACTTGTTTTTGTGTTTTTGTGAAACAAATTACATAACCTAGTAGCCCTAGACTTGTTGATCACAAAACACCTAGACTGAGCACATTTTCGTGTAGTGTCCGTGTCCAATTTGGACACGAACCCACTGCACGAGACCCTCGTGCATGCCCTACTACCCGACACTTTGTGCGCACTGCACAGGCCACTAGGACACGTGCAAATTGACACGGACACGGGGGCAATATCTACGAACATGCCCCAAAGTCTCGTGTCGCGTCGTGTCGTGTCGAGTGAGAAATCTCACTCGTACTGGACACGCGCTGTCAGCGCACACGCGCGCGGGGGCGACTTTGAGCGTGTCGTGTCGCATGGACACGACACTTGGGTGTCTCTTAGTGACACGGGCGTGTAGCCCTATGCGTGGCGTACACGAGGACATGAACACGAGACGTGTCGTGTCCTGTGTCGCGAGCACGAGGCGTGTGACAGCGTGCACAACGCTGTCGAAACACGCGTGTATCAGTCGTGTTTTCATGACTGATACGGGGTTCATTTTGTGTCCACGAGTGTCGTGGACACGTGTCAGGGTGTGGATCGTGTAGCCCTATGTGTGGGCTACACGTGTGCACGACCACGAGACGTGTCGTGTCTCGTGGTGTGTCCACGAGACACGAGAACACGTGCACGATGCTGTGCACGCGTGTGAGCGTATCAGTTTACCCGTGTGGTGTTTTTGGGAGTTTGGACACGTGAAACCGTATCGTGGTGTCGTATCAGGCACCTAGGACACTAGTGTATGTCTGGGGCACCAGTTACCAACCATTTGAATCGAGCCTTAGCTCGTTTTAGTGTGTGTAAATCGAATTACCTAGTTTCGAGCAAAACTGTGCACTGTTTCCAGTTTTAGGATTTTCCCAGTTTTTAAAAAGTGAATTTCAAAACCTATTTTGTTAAGATTAATACATTGTATGAGTGTATTTTAGTACATATATACGTAGTATATATGTATGTGTGAGTGTGGGTGAATTTTGGGGGTATTTGGTAGTGTATATAGGGAGTTGTGTGTATATACATATATATGTATATATGTTACTGTGTGTGTGGGTGTTTGGGACTGGATTTTAGTTCCAGAAATTCTGGGACTTCCCCCCTACTGTCCAGACCTTTCTCTCCCACTGTCCTATTCTCTGTCCCTTTCTCTCATTCTCTCTCTCTCACTCTATGTCCCTCTCTCTTTTCTCTCTATATATATATGTAATATATATAAGTTTATATATATATATATATATATATATATATATATATATATATATATATATATATATATATATATATATATATATATATATATATATATATATATATATATATATATATGTATAACTTGTTAAGTATAGGTCTATATAGAAACCTATGACAATGGCCTATGGCCAAGATACTAGCCTATGGCTTGGGGCTAACCCTAATGACCTAAAACACTACTAGTTGACCCTTGTTGACTAAGGGTTGACCAAAGTCAACCTTAGGTCAAATTTGACCTAGTTAACCTGGAATTGACTAGGAATGACCTAAAACAACTAGTTTAACTAGTTTGACTAAAACCCTAACTAGTTTGACTAGTGTTGACCTAACTTTGACTAGTTTGATTTTAGAGTTGACCATAGTTGACCAAGAGTTGACTTTTGATCAGATTGACCTAGAATCATGTAGTATGCATTGTATACTCTATTTTTACCATTATGGATATGGTGTGACCTGTTTTACTCTAAATAGGACTCTGTGACACCAGTTCGAACATCTATTCATATCAGTCATACAGGGTAACAGGCGAGTACATTCTCTGATCTTTTCATACTTGTTAGGATTTATATTCTTGCTCTAGAATACCTTATATGATGCTGTCACGTCATTATCACGGATTGGTACTATATGGATCTTGTCATGCGATGTTATCTCCCTCGGGGTGCATCAGATACAGTTGTCATGTGCTTTTCATGAACATCTTGTATTTCATGTACACCGCTTTCATGTATACTCTTGTGCAATCTTGTACTCTCATGATCACGTGAGCAAACATGATAAAAACCTCTTGTATAAGGTAACGTAACTTGACTGGATCCTTGTGTATTGATTGGGGAGGGTGAGTAGGAAATGGTTATGTGATTAAATCCCATCTTGTACAAATTCTTGTGAAATCTTGTGAAATCTTGTATATGTCCTAAGCCTATTTATATAACCATCTCATGCTCTAAATCACAGGTTACCTATAGTTCTTACTTATCGTATATATATAGATATTTCCAGTTATCAAATCTCTCTCGTTTTTATATATATTTCTTTACAGTCCATGTATCTTACTCTATGCATGCTTTACATTTCCCAACATGATATGAACTGCGTGAGATGTATTGTGCTCGTTCCTGTCCTGACTGGGCCTGTTGAAAATATTACAGATGATGATGGTGACTGTCCTACCTTCTATGGGACACATAAGGGTGACCTTCAGGAGCCTGAGGAGCATCTAGCTCAGTAGAGGGTGCCTAGTCTAGTCTAGTGTTTACAGTTTTTATTTTGTATCGGACTGTTCCGATTGTTAGTTGTGACTTAGTTATATTTCAGGTCTTGTACTTATTTGTGTTGGACATCTACTTTGTGTGGTGTGGTAACTCTATATATATATTCAGTTTTTTCCTTTCGTCTGATTCCATATCATGCTCTATCTTTCCTAGACTTGTGTTTGAGAAATAGAGTTGAGTTGTTATGTTATACCTCCGTGCGGAGATGACAGGTTTGTATATCTTGTTGTTAGATGTTAGATGTTATAGATGACCTATACAGCGTTCTACCGCCGACACTGCGGCGTAGGCTGGACGTACCCACATTCTCGTGCCCCTAATCAGGGTGCGGGTCGTGACACGTTTTTGTGGTGGCCCATGCAGGTCTGTGTCGCAGTTAGTGCGATCTCGTAATGGTGCTCGACTTAGAGTACTAATTACGAGCCTGCAATTAGGACGTAGGACCTAGGACATGATAGGAGTTTCTCAATCACACCTAGGAAATTTCCGATCTTTTGATTATCATGATTACTTCCCTTGTATTAATTTAACTGTCCTTCCTTGATAAATCTACTCATGTGCCATATTGACCTCTTTGTTTCAATTTGTCTCCAGGATGACGAAGACGCACCCGCAGGCCACTGGATCGAGTAGCTTGCCTGAGAGATCTGATCAGGCATAGGAGGAGGTTCACGAGACTGTCCCCAGTGATTCTACTATTCTGGAGACCCAGGCAGTTGCACAGGGAGGTCTACCACCTCCACCCCAGAGGGTTACGGCCGTTGTTCCGGAGATACTGCTGCCACCACCACCGGTACCGACGGATACGCACCATATGTTCCTTCTCCTTCAGCAGATGATGGAGACACAGCGGGCCCAGGCAGAGGCGTCGCAGCGCCAGTCGGAGGTGTCACACCGACAGATCGAGATGCTGAGACAGAGTTTGGAGAACTCGCATCAGCTTGCCCTAGCAGCAGTAGAGAGAGTGGCACCGGGTACGGTGCAGGGCCCTACTGGCCAGCAGCCGTACCAGCAGCAGTCCAGGCCAGGGACAGTATTGGACTTCAGGAAGATGAGCTCCAGGGACTTCACAGGCACGGAGGGCATCCTCTATGCAGACGACTGGCTAGAGGATGTACAGCGGAGCATGGTGCGGGCAGAGCTTCCTAGAGCGCTTTGGGTTACGGCCGCAGCCAGCCGATTCTTCGATATTGCGCTGACATGGTACCGCACGGATCCTCATGCATCGGTGAGAGGGCTGACTTGGGAGAACTTCCGGAGGCTCTTCAAGGAGAAGTTCTTCCCGGACGTGGCTCTTACAGTATTGGAGGGCCAGTTCGTGGGTCTAGTGCAGGGGAACTCGTCGGTGGACGAGTATGCAGCTGAGTTCTTCCGCCTTAGCAGGTTCGCTCCCGATATGATCCAGGATGAGGGGCAGAAGGCTCGTAAGTTCCGCAGGGGACTTATTCATGCAGTGCGCACCCGCACCTCGGGACTCCGTGACGCGACGTTCGATCAGATATTGATGGATGCACAGATTGCAGAGGAGGACTTCGGCCTCAAGCCGAAGAGGGGCAGTGATACCTTAGGGGCTAGTTCTAGTACAAGGCCAGCCAAGCGCCCTCACATACAGCAGAGGCCAGTTCAGCAGCCGTTTTAGGGCCAGGGACATATACTTCACCAGCAGGCACCCAGGCAGCAACAACACCCTATGTGTAACTTCTACAATAAGCAAGGTCACGGATGGGACGACTGCAGGAAGAGGCAGGGCCTGTGTTTGCTTTGTGGTTCAGCAGAGCATCAGTTGAAGGAGTGTCCCAAGAACTTGGCACGATTGACTCAGACAGTAGCAGGAGCTAGAGCTCCGACAGGGCAGCAGACAGGACCACCGTTGCAGACTCAGCAGCAGAGGTTTGCCCAGCATCAGCAGCAGGCCAAGGGAGGCTAGCCGGGGCGAGCTTTCGCCATGGCAGTCGATGATGCACAGACAGAGGGAGAGCTGATTGTAGGTTCCAACCTTTTCGATTCTATTTCCGTATTTGCCTCCTTATAACTGTCTTGGAATTTCGATTCTATCTGTTCCTTGTAGTTGATAAATTTCGTTCGGATATTTCATTGTGAATTATTTCCTTCTGAGATAAGTCGTATGGGCTAGGTCATCTCGATCATGGGATCTAGAATCTTCTATAGTCATGTTAGCTGGCATAGTAAGGACATATAGTCGGATTTTGGATGTATTTCTCGGATGTAGGAATTTAAGGTTTTCGCGGCCAGGCATGCGGCAATGCGAAAATTTTAAATACCATGATTCTAGAGGTATGTACCTTAGTCGAGGACTCTGTGAATATCATAGCCTTGCTCACTAGCATGACGAAGATTCCGAATATCATGATTTTGGACAGACGCATATGATTATCGGACTGTGTGTTTGAGACTGTGATTATTGGGGTGTTTGACCTAAAAGGAGTATGACCATTCTAATTTCGAGGACGAAATTTTCTAAGGAGGTAGACTTGTAGCACCCAGTTTTCTGAAATTGGGGTATTTTTGAAAATTTATTATTTTTATTATTTATTAATGGTATTTTAGTCATGATATGATTTTTGGTAATTTTTAGTTAATTAAAACTATTTTCTAAGTCACGACTTATGACTTTGTGATTTTACTAGTATAACCCTAGTGAAAACTCTAGAGATTTCTTAACCTAGAGACTAACCATGATCATGTGAGCCTAGCCATAGGTTTAGAACATCAAATTAGGACTTTTTAGCCTAAAGGGTATTTTGGTAATTTTCTAGGATTTATTTGAAATTATTTGTATTTATGTGTTTTTAATATTATTTTAATTATTGTTAAGTACCATGTTAGTCCCTAACCTAGTTTACCCTAACCTAGAGGTTAGCTACTAACCTAGAAGCTTGAGGATAGATATTAGTCATTGGTTAAGGTAGTTAAATATCTAGATATTACCTTTATTGATATTTTCCTTAAACCACTCCAAATATCAAGACCCTTTACACAAAGTCCATGCCTTAGCCATGAAGGAAGGGCAAGGACACCCCCCCATGCCATGGCCGGCCAGGGACCCCCCTAGCAGCCCACACTTCTATTTAGTCCCATTGCATCATTCATGAACAATTTTACATGAATTTTAATCCACAAAAATTTCCATTCCTTCAACCCTACACAACTTGAGCAATATTGATCCAAATTCACTCTAGTCTTTTGCATTGGGACCCTACAACATCAAGGGTGCTAAGGGAAGCTAGAAATCCAGAATTTGGAGGCTTTGGACATCATCAAGTTGAAGAACACACACCCCCCTTTTCATTGGTTTTTATTGGATTGCACAAATAGGTAAATGCTCTCAAACTTAGTTAAAATCCTGTTTTTTCTTCATAAATGCATTCATATAGGACTACCATAACTATGGGTAAAATTTGGTAAAAACTAGACTTGGTTTGGTGTCCGTATCGGACACGTATCCTAAGCCTTAAACCCTTGTTTGGTAAAATGCCACAATGGACTTGTTTTTGTGTTTTTGTAAAACAAATTACATAACCTAGTAGCCCTAGACTTGCTGATCACAAAACACCTAGACTGAGCACATTTTCGTGCTGTGTCCGTGTCCAATTTGGATACGAACCCACTGCACGAGACCCTCGTGCATGCCCTACTACCCGACACTTCGTGCGCACTGCACAGGCCACTAGGATACGTGCAAATTGACATGGACACGAGGGCAATGTCTGTGAACATGCCTTCAAAGTCTCATGTCGCGTCGTGTCGTGTCGAGTGAGAAATCTCACTCGCACTGGACACGCGCTGTCAGCGCACACGCGCGCGGGGGCGACTTTGAGCGTGTCGTGTCGCATGGACACGACACTTGGGTGTCTCGTAGTGACACGGGCGTGTAGCCCTATGCGTGGCATACACGAGGACACGAACACGAGACGTGTCGTGTCCTGTGTCGCGAGCACGAGGCGTGTGACAGCGTGCACAACGCTGTCGAAACACGCGTGTATCAGTCGTGTTTTCACGACTGATACGGGGTTCGTTTTGTGTCCACGAGTGTCGTGGACACGTGTCAGGGTATGGATCGTGTAGCCCTATGTGTGGGCTACACGTGTGTACGACCACGAGACATGTCGTGTCTCGTGGTGTGTCCACGAGACACGTGAACACGTGCACGACGCTGTTAATATTAACATTAACATTAATATTAACATTAATATTACGAATTAGAGTGAGGGGGGGTTTTTGGGGGGCTTTCTAAGGGGGGCTTTTGATCCGCTCCCATATATATATATATATATATATATATATATATATATATATATATATATATATATATATATATATATATATATATATATATATATATATTTCTGTATATATGTGTGTGTATATATATATATATATATATATATATATATATATATATATATATATATATATATATATATATATATATATATATATATATATATATATATATATAATAATTATTTATTTTATATATATATATATATATATAATATAATATAAATAAATATATACATATAATAGGATAATATATATATATATATATATATATATATATATATATATATATATATATATATATATATATATATATATATATTATCCTATTATATGTATATATTTATTTATATTATATTATATATATATATATATAAAATAAATAATTATATATATATATATATATATATATATATATATATATATATATATATATATATATATATATATATATATATATATATATATATATATATATATATATATATATATATATATATATATACCTATATACTGTCATATAAATCAAATAAAATTTCTAAATATTTCAAAAAATCAAAATACTTTCCAAAATATTTTAAATACTATTTCGCACCAAAAATACCTACTAGCTACATATAATGTAGCAATTCCCTGCTACTATTAATATTAGCATAAATTATTAATCAAATACAAAGCTTTTTAATAATGAATAAAATACTGTAGAATTTAAAAAATTGTAGAACTTTTCCAACCATTTTCAAAATAAAACTGAACTATTTAGTACATAAATTTGTACAATTTGTCTATGTATGTATGTAATGTAGCATTTAATTTGCTACCAAAATATTTACAAGAATCTAAAATTAAAAGTCCAATAATAAAAATATATATATTAAGTAAAATTTAAAATATGTATCTAAATTTGGGGGTTTACAGTGTGTTCCAATAAGGATAGTTCTATGTGAGTATAGGAACCATGTTTGCACGTAAGAGTGTAGGTAAATTGTAGAATCGAGCAGAAACACATAAGGGTGCAGTGCACTTTAGGAAGAGGACTTGGTCCATGTGTCTGCACAGGGAGGTGCAGGCCCTGTGCACCCTTGCATAAGCACAAGGGCAGCAGGTGAAGATTTACACAAGTTAAGGGGGTAAGGGGCAGTATGATGTGCAGCAAGGAGGGTAGCAGCACATCAGGTTGTGCAACAGTACACTTTGCCTGCACAGAGTAGTGGTTGTTGTACTAGTGTGTGCAAGCCATTCCTACACAAGGTGCACAACATGAGCATGACAATAGTAGGGGTGTTAGTGTATGGTGTTAGTGTGGTATGTGAGTGAGTGGGGGTTTCCCTACACACAGGCAAGGTCCTGCCTTGGCCTTGGTTTGGCCTGCTATTTAATAGCAGCAGAGGAACAACTCCCTAAAGGTGGCTGTGGATTAGGGAGAGTGGTGTATATGCTTGCAAACACAGGCAGGGGTGCTGTTTGCACAGGGATTGTCCCTATTTGACAAGAACTATTGTATGTGAAATATCATGTGTGTATGTGTTGGGGAGGTAACATATGTGTTAGAGTGTTCACATTGTTGAGTAAGTGATAGAGAGTGAGTTGTGTAGGTTATAGTGTAGTGTGCATGTGTGTAATAGGTAAGGGGGAATGAAGATAGCAGTAGGTTGTGTGCAAGGGGTTGTGCAGGCCTATTCGGCAGTTGGTAACACCCTGATGTTTGCAACAGCAGCGTGCGCAGGCCCCTATGCCTTGCACATGCAATAGTGTTATGTTATGTTGTGTTAGAAAGAGTGTATTTGTGTTTATGTGTAACCCACACACATATGTGTGTGTGTGTTTGTATCTGTAGGTTGACAGGCATGTGTTCGAGTGTGGGCATTGTGATGAGAGCATGAGTGTCTAGGTAGGTAATATGAGAGGATATGTGTAGGTAATATATAAGATAGATAAGATAGGGTAGTGTAATAGTTACCTATGTGAAAAGGCAACATAGGTATGGGGTATTACCTAGAGGCTAGGTAAAGATAGGGGTTTATGTATAGTCACCAATGTGAGTAGGTAATGTAGGAATGTATATGAGTAGGTAATGTAGGATGTGCATGTAAAATAGCTAATGTGGTATAGGTAGATAATAGGGAATTACCTATATGAGTGAGTAGGTAAACAAGGTTTTGTGTATAGTTACCTATATGAATAGGGTAACATAGGTATAGGGTTATTGCCTATGTGTAGGTAATGGAAAATAAGGTAAAGTGTTAGGTCACTAGGTAAAAGGGTAATGGGTTACCTATGGGTAGATAACCCTATGTATAGGGTATTACCTACATGCTAGGTAATGTGTATAATGTATAAGGTAAATAAGCAGGGAATAGCAGGATACCCAATAGGTATCCTAGGTAGGTAAATGCCTAGGTAAAGTCTAGGCTAGCCTAGTATAGGTTAGTTTACCTTAGTATGACAATGTATTGACCAGGAAGCCTAGGTTTGACCAGATTTCATCAAGTTGACTAGTTTGACCATAAAAGTCAACCCTTGGTTCAAATTAACCTAGTTCGACAACAGAGACCTAGTATTGATCTAGTTTGACTTCTATGATCTAAATTTGACCTAGAAATCTTGTTTCATCTTAGATATCCATGTTTGACACACTGAAACACCAATTAACAATTAATTTCATCTTTAGGTCTGTGTGACACCACTTTGGATATCAATCCTCACTCGCTCATCAGGACCACAAACAAGTGTATTTCTTGATCTCTTTTATTCCCTAATTGTTTCTCTATTTCATTGATTTGGATATGTGTTCCTTTCTTATTGACATGCTAGATACATGAGATTAGTATTTGCGGATTCTATATATGTTACGATATTTCTATGCCTGTCATAATTAATGTGCTTATTCCTATTATGTTCTTCATGCTATGACTTGAGTCTGCGATTACTAGTCGGGCGGGAAGGAAACCTAATAGTTTGTGATTATTGTATTTCCTGATATACCGTGGATAATGAAAACAGTGGCTAGTAGTTGGATCATGCACATCCGATCACATATGGAACGTGGCATTTCCAAAATATTTATTAGTAGTTGGTTTACTTCTTCACATCTTCGTCTTACTCATATGATGTTTACCTCGTGTACTGCCTACTTTTCGTTTACTATTTCATACTTCATGATTACCCTGTTGTTGTATCTCTACATTCTTTTCAATGTTATGTAGTCTTTATAATGTTATGAATAGTTATCATGCTTGTAATTGCTCCAATCCTGACTGGATATATTTTTTAGTTGATGAGCTTGAGGATACATGCCCTGCCTATTACGATGCTCTAGAGACCCAAGGAGTGCATCCTCCGGCAGAGTAGCTTAGTTTTTTTTCTAGATGGACGCTAGTTAGATAGCATCATTATTGCTGGATTTGTCTCTAGTCATATACATTTGGGACATGTTATATTATTCGGGATATGTACTTACTTATAGACTTCTAGACTTTGTATGTATTTGACTTATGCTGCTAAGCTCTATTTCATCATTTCGTATGTTCTATCCAATCGTGCTATCATCTTCCTTAGATATCTATGATTGAGTATATGTTCCTAGATGATATATTATTCCTCTGTGCGGAGATGAGATATACTGTTGACCGGTTATTATTTATACCTTATTGTTAGATAGTATTATTGACCTAAACAACGTTCTATACGTCGATACTGCAGCGTAGGCTGGATGTACCCACGTGCTCGTGCCCCAAATCTGGGTGCGGGTCGTGACACAATTTTATGGTGGCCCATGCAGGTCTAGGTCGCAACTAGTATGATTTTGTAGTAGTGCTCAGACTTAGAGTGCTATTACGAGCCTGCTATTAGGATATAGGATATAGGCTATATTAGGAGATACTCAATCATAATTATGAAAAAAATTTCAAAATTTTGATTACCATTTCAATCCTTCTTTTGCAATTATTCTTCGAATTCAATTGTCCTTCCTTGATAATACCTTATCTTGTGCCATATTGACTTCCTTGCTTGATATGTCTTCAGGATACACAGAAGACCAGGTCACAGCTCTCTGGACCAGCGGGATCCAAAACACCTTTGGAGTGGTCAGCTACATCACGACCTCCTACTCCAGCTCCTTACCTCATAAGAGCTATGCTAGAGTCGCCGCAGCGTCGACAGTGAACACCCGAAATGGGGGAACCCCCTGTTTCGTTCTCTCAAGCAGCGCTTAGGTACGCATATATGCATTCAAATTAGTACCTCTACGATTGACGAAAACTCGATCCGTAAATTGGTACAGAGAGCCTAGTTGACCCTCTTAAACCCTTTCAAGTAGAATTTATTCCACTATATTAGATCGATCCAAAAACCCTTACAAAAATCCCGAGAACACACTAGAAAAACATGACAGTTTCTACTTCAAAACATTATTTTGGAAGGAAATTTTCTGCCAATCTATCGACAGTTTTAAGAAACTAAATGAAGGCAGTCGTAGACAACCTAAAGGGCTTCACGACCTGTTTTATAGAATTCAGTTTCATTGACTATGCGTCTAGAAATCGGATTCCTAAAAATTGACGAAAATAATTTTTGAAACGAAAAGAGTTTAAAAAATTTCATCGATACAGCGTGCGCCCCGACAAACCGGGCAACTTGTTTGCGAACCGAAAGCATCAAATGGTGTGTATCGACTTTACGGACGTGCAGAATTCGATGAAACTCGATTTCGTTGTGTGTGCATGACGAAATCGAGGCGTATCGGTCGAGATATCCTGTATCAACCTCTTTGCAAATTTGCCCACAACTTTGTGCACGTTCATCATCTCGAGGCAAAACTTATGCTACTGGACTCGTATCATTTTTCTGGTCCTATGAGCCAAGTTTGGTCCGAACCTAAGGAGGTCGACCAAACACTATTTTGGCAGGCCCACGACCCAATCTAATGGGCGAATTTGTGCACGGCTCACTTGAATCCAACTTTGGACATATGGTTGAGTTTGTATCATCAAACTGGACCCGTAGACATACAACATGATGACTTTAGAGACCATAAGTTTTGGCACGCTTTTTGGTGTAAAGTGGGTCCAACGACGGATACCGATTTAATCCAAAATTATGATTTTGTCCCTGTGTCCATAATTGGAATTATGGGTAGGCAATCTTAGACATTTTTTATGCCAAAAATGTACGTGATGTTTATTTCAGCATCCGAGGACGTTTGCAGGAGTTGACCTTCACAGTTTGATTCTTGATGATCTGAGTGATTGGACATTGCTATTTCTGCACCCCACCTCTAGGCAAGATACCTTGCTATATTAACTATTCAGATATATTTTCAGCGTTTATTTTGTTTCATATTTGTTTTACTTGTCATTTGTTATGAACTGCACGTCCAAGTCATACTTGGGTGCAAACGACTGTGTTAGTCGTTTTCCTTTGTTTTTTTTATTTGATGCATATTGACCTAGTTTTAGCAAACTACCTTATGGTTGTGGGATATCATTATATCTCCTTTGACAATGTTTCATGTGACCCACAAATTGGAAGTCTCATGTAGGACATGATCTCGTGTATTCGATTTACCATCGATACGTATAAGACATGTACAGTTAGAACTTAATTGTTATAACTAGGGTGTTAGAGACTCAGATAGTTACAAACTGGACAAGTCATGAATACGACTTGGTTAGTAACATTCGAAGGGAGATGACAGTTAGATGTATAGGCTACCCATTCTAAAAGTCGTAGTAACTGCGTACTACTATAGTCGTGTCATGGCAGTCACTAGCCTCATGCTATGTGGACTGATGGGTCATATGGACCGTTAGCCTTGAGTTATGTCGGCTGATAATACTGGTACCTGGACATGTGTGTACTATGAGTTGTGAGCAAGTCATGGGGGAGTCAATCTTTACCTGTCCATACATCGAGATGTCTTCTAAAATTTTACATAGATGGTTAGGGACACCCTTTGCATGTTTAATTACCATGCCATTCCTTGCATATTTGTTTATCTATTACTGCAGTTTACATAACATGTTTATATGTATCTTGTTATGTCCCTCTGAGGACCTGGTGATTTCTCCAGGTGTGTTTTTTTGACTTTTTATAGGTGTTCTAGCTAAGGCCATGATCTACTCTTTGCTATCAAAGATGACTTTCTCTTCGATCAAATTTTGCTACTGTTAACCAATTCTTTCCTTGTTATGTATTGCTCCTCATTTAAATTGGTTGGTAGTGGATTTATCTTCGCCCAACGACTTGTACAAATGACAAATTCATAGTTGATTTTATAATATCTTTATTCTTTTTATAGATAAGATTAATAGATTTGTTTATACTGCATTTACAACTTACATATATTTATTATACGGTTGGCATGTTTACGTACCTAGTCCTACGTATTTTGGGACTTGAGCATTACATATTTTTGTGGTGGCCCATGTAGGTCAACAAATAAATTGTTTGGTTATGTAACTGTACCAAACAAGCCTGCATAAAGGATTAGAGTCTAGGATCTCATCCACATACTTGACCTCCTTCTTTGATTCCATTTTAGAACTCTTGTTTGACTACTTTGATTTGCATCTTGTTTGATCCCTTTTGTACTGAGAATCTCATTTCTCGTGTATAGAGGTTAGGAAGAGGACTCGTACTAGGTATATATGCTCCATTTTGTTCAATTACACCATTAGCTGAATTCTTGTAAGTTGGATAGAATGTCTCATGACCTATCATTCATTTTGTCCTTATGAACCATTAAGGAGGATACTAATAGGTTACCTAGACTGTAGAGTTTAGAGGACCCTAACACATTTGGACGACCAAAGCCTTAGATAAGAAGACTGTAGGACAACTGTATAGGCACGAATACCGAAAAAGACTAGGATTCTTAAGGAACTTGAACTACTTGTGCTTTCTTTCAATCATAATCTCGCGTACTTATAATTTTGGACTATCTTGAGTGATGCTGCCATTATAGCCTAGTTTTGCAAGCTTTTTCTTTATCAAGCTTATTCAGGACATATGTTTATTGGCGACGTCCACTAACATATTGTGTAATTTGAATCGGTGTATTATGGTCTCATCAACCTTAGTGCACTTGGTTCGCTCTTCATATGATTATTCTGCGTGGATGGAGGTATAGTTGACAAATATACTTATCCTCTAGGTCCTCCTCCGCAATTGGCTTGACAACCCTCTTTTGACATTCAATCGCCTTTAAACCCCATACTTGCATTTGATCACATCGCCCTCGAACTCCTTATTATTTTTGCCTTCACATATTTCGGAAAAACAAACGATCATGCTTGAGGTAAGAGAGAAACAAAATGTCCCCTTAGTTGCC
The DNA here is from genome assembly GCA_029216955.1 of Iris pallida. NCBI lineage: Eukaryota > Viridiplantae > Streptophyta > Magnoliopsida > Asparagales > Iridaceae > Iris > Iris pallida. The sequence continues at coordinate 3,302,992 of JANAVB010015399.1, read as the reverse complement.
ATACCACATATGGCCATGATAGCTATATATACACAAGTATAGTTATCTATCGACCAAGTCATGAGACTACATTCTATGAATACTGATTATCTTCGAGTCGTTCCTTGCAATATTTTAACAAATTTCTTGCCTTGCTTGGTCATAATCTTGATTGAGATGGGTTGATCAACCCAACCCTAGGTACTAGCTAGAATAGTTTAGAACAAGCCTAATAGACTGATGGAATTGGGGATTCCCAGGACCCCTAGTTTGGTGTGCGTATTGATCGATGGAAGTTTAACAGATCTAAGGCGTGTTCTAACTCTTCATATCGGAAGTAGGGTTCACGAATTATACCTGCGATGGGAAGAAGACACTTTCTAACAACCTCGAGCAGTCACGACCCCAAGATCTTCTACACGTATTTCTTCCTCGGGTTAGACGTCGTGTGGGCGACGATCTACTAACCTTTTCTTTTTCTTGGCAGCCCTCCCTTTCTCTCCTTACGTGAATCACGAATTTAGAGAAAGTTTCTTATTTTTGATGAGATTAGGACGGCCAGAGAATAGATGATATATATAAGGGTACGGCAGGGACCATGAGGAGAAATTAGATTTAGGTCTCCTAACGGATCTGGGTATCCCGTGTTCAACCCGAACACACAACCCAGGCCCATTAACTCTAGGTCCACTAAAGAGCTATTGTTACACTACCTTCCTAATCCCAAATTTTGATTGTAGGCTCTTTTTATTATATGCTCGTTTGGCTCCTCATGTTAAGATATCGAATGTCCGTCAATCAAATTAAGTTAACGACAATTATACTGATCGACATCTTTTATCCTTAAGTAGTACCACTCAACATTATTTGTTGTCACGCCCCAGAACCAGAATACTGGAGAACGGGGGCAGACATAGCCAGCTACGTATATGAAATGGATTCCATCTCGCCATACGGTCACGGCTGTCTAGATAGATGAGGGTTTAACTACAAGCCAACAGTCTCTTAAGGTCATGAACAAGCCTAGTGTCTCAATCACAAGCAAGTAAGTAAATGTTACAAGATGTAAGATCACCAAATATACAATAGTAAGGCGTCCCAAACATTACATATTCAGTTGATCATGAAGCTAGTCGTTACAAAATGTTAGGACTAGCAAGAGTTTTAGTCATACATGATCAACCCTAGGATCTGTCAATCATGTTACAGCCCATAGGCAGACAGTAAGTAAGTACAATCGGGCTAAACAGGTGTTCGTCAGGTAAACGCCTCAAAAGAATATTTTTACAATAAAGTGGAAGATCAAAAATAAACCCACTCGTTGCCCTGGTTACGTCTAGTCGCCACCATCGGACTGGAAAGTCGGTAGATCCTCTGGAGCTGCCCCGAAATCTGGCCATACAAAACCAGCTGGGTCAGATCCCAGAAAGAGCAAGTGCCACAAAGGAAGCTTCACTTAGGAACTAAAACCAACAATTAGCACAGAAGATAATAATAATATATAGTAAAACAGGAGATAATACAACATAACGAGGATATACGGTAAGATAACCATGGGACCATTCAGATAACCAGGTTACAATCCTTAAACCAAACAAGGACCGGGATTGTAACCCTTCGTCTGAACCGAACTTGGTTTCTCCCATTTATCAGCAAGATAATATAAGAAAATCAGAACATGTGGTAATCTATACAGGATCAAGGCAAGACTAGACTGGTAATTCCCCATTCAACAATCATGGCCAAATAATAAGTACGGCTTGATACTTTAACTAACTAGGGTTATCACAGGCCTAGTTACTAGCAAGATGCAAGGAGATTATTCCACAGCCACAAGCCCTACAGACCATCCAGGTTACCTAGGTCGAAAATTAGGGGTTGAATTCAGGTGGGTACATCGTCCAGGAAACGCATGTACCCTTAGGTAGCTTGAAGGGTGCAACACATGACAGTGTGCTGGATATGTGCCCTACTCGACGGCAGGCTACAGATCCCAGGCGCGCCCAGGTAACGGGATTGTTTGTAGCTGGAAGATCTCTTTATGACTAATGTATTAATCTAGTTATTAGCCTTAGTCCATTTTAGTAGGTACTCCTGACCGTGGTACTCAGGAGTCCCATCCTAGACATGATGCAATACAGGACTGGATTATTTGTACAAGCACAATCGCCCACGGTGTCCAGGTCATTTATACAGGTCATGTCATGTCAGGTAGCCGTCGTAACAACTTATCAAGATATATCATGTCAGGTTTACTTGTCAGGAGTGCGCCACGACGGGCCACTATCATGTCATGCTAGTTCCTTGTCACACCATATCATGTACAATTGTCATTTCAATCATGTCAATCAAGTCGTGATTTATCAAGTTCAGGACAAAAGGCGTAAGGATATAAAAATGGGCATAAAAATATACAATAAAGGTAAAGGTGTACGCCATAGGAACTCAAGTTACATAAGGGGGTTACAAGACATGGGCAAAATAATAATAAAACAACAGTACACAGAGCTATAGGAGAGCTATGCGGCTCAGGCATATGCGGCCAGGAATGATCTTATGCGGCTGGGAAGAGAACAGCCCATGCGGCTAAATAGGGTCAGGCACATGCGACTGAGCTAGAAGGAGGGTCATATGCGGTTAGCGGGGAGGGGTGGACCCTATGCGGCTGAGGATGGACTCGGCCTCATGCGGCTGAGGATGCGGGTTCATATGCGAGTAAATATATAAGGTCTTCATGCGGTCTGTAGGGAGCAAGGTCTTATGCGGCTGGACGAGCCATGCGCTTATGCGGTTAGCGGGGTCATGCGCCTATGCGGCTGAACTCAAGTGGAGGCTCATGCGGCCAGGAGATGAAGGGGGTGCATGCGGCTCAGTTAGGAACCCATGTGGCCAGGTCAATTCAGGAGCTTATGCGGTCTGAGGGAATACAAGTTAAATGCGGCTACAAGTGGACCAAGTTCATGCGGCTCGGATTATGCCGAGACCTATGCGACTGGAAGAATGGCATATGCGGCCAGGATAATTCATACGGCTAGAGGAATCACTTGCCGCATGAAATATTCATGCAGTCAAGTCAAGTATTGTTCTTCTTCTCCAAGTTTCCGAGAAGAAGAACACCATAAGAACCAAGTTCTCAAGCTCCATAACTCCATCATCCGGAGCCCAAATCCGGACTTCCATAGGTCAAAATGGGGCAGAATGAAATTCTCTATAACATGGAACCATCAAAACTTAGAAATAACAAGATTAAGTAGATCAAAACCCAAGAAATCCAAAAACAATATAAGTGTAGATCTACAAGAATATAGCCATGGAAAGCAAAAATGCCAACTACTAAAGTAAGTTAAAATGCTGTAAGGAAGAGAATGAAGCAATAAAATTAGAGTTTCTCCATGAAGCAAGTTGCACTTGCCTAGACCTCTCTCTTCCTCTCTCTGGTAGGTGAAGAAGTAATGGAGGAAAGAAGAAGAGTAATGAAGAGAGAGAAGGAAGTGGGGTTAATAAATGGTAGTGGTGGTGGTAGGTAGGGGGTCCACCCTTGGTTCATAATAAACCAAAGAAAACCGAGCCAAGCCGAACCAACCCAAGGAATAACCAAGCCAAGAAGGAAGCTAAGCAAAGAATCATACAATACAAGATAAAATACATACACGTATTCCAAAATACGTAATACGAACCACAGGCATTACAACTCTATCCACCTTAAAAGAATTCCGTCCTCGAAATTTAATTAAGAGGCTAGAGAGACAAGGACAAGCTATATCAATCATATGTAAGCTACATCTAGGCAAGCAATCACTCATTCAAGCAAGGAATCGAAGGCATGAGGCATAAGGAAGACATTATACCTCATGAGTCAAACAAGTCGGGATATCCCGATCGGATATCATCATCACGCTCCCACGTTGACTCCCCCAAAGGGTGATGACCCCAAGCAACTCGGACTAACTTGATAGTCTTGTTCTTGAGTGTCTTCTCTCTTCGGTCCAATATAGACACGGGCCGTTCCTCATACGAAAGGTTGGTACCAACAACCAATTCCGAATGATCTAGGATGTGGCTCGAGTTCGGGATATACCGTCGTAATTGGGATACATGGAACACGTCATGCACCTCGCTTAGCGACGGCGGAAGAGCGAGACGATAGGACACTTCTCCTACTCGCTCCAGAATATCAAATGGCCCTATATACCTAGGACTAAGCTTTCCCTGTACGCCAAAATGAATGACGCCACGGTTAGGCAAAATCATCAGGAATATATGGTCACCGACAGAAAACTCGAGAGGGCGCCGATGAGAATCGGCCCAATGGCGCTGGCAATCTTGGGCAACTCGAAGATGATCCCTGGCTTTTCTGACTACTTCAACTGTCTGGACAATTATTTCTAGACCAAGCATCTGTCTCTCTCCGACATCGTCCCATGCTAGAGGGGATCTGCACTTCCTACCATACAGTGCCTCGAACGGTGCCATCTGGATACTGGCCTGGAAACTGTTGTTGTACGAGAACTCCAACAGGTGCAGGTGATCTTCCCACGAACCACCGAAGTCAAGTGTACAAGATTTTAACATATCTTCAAGAGTATGGATCGTACGCTCCGACTGACCATCTGTCTGTGGATGATAAGCTGAGCTGAACTGGAGGCGAGTTCCCAAAATCTCTTGCAGGCTACGCCAAAAGTGAGACGTAAATCTTGAATCTCGGTCCGAAGTGATACTGACTGGCACTCCGTGCAACCTGACAATCTGCCTGAGGTACATCTCTGCTAACTGAGCTGTCGACTGACCAACTCTGAACGGAAGGAAGTGAGCTACCTTCGTGAGCCTGTCAACTATAACCCAAATAGCATCTCGACCAACTGGGGACCTAGGCAATCCGGTCACAAAATCTATGGTCACATGTTCCCACTTCCATTCTGGAATCGGCAAGGGCTGAAGAAGTTCAGCGGGCCTCTGATGTTCAGCCTTAACCTGCTGGCAAACCAAACACCGAGAGACAAACCGGGCTATCTCCCTCTTCATGCCATTCTACCAAAAGTGCTGACGAATATCACGGTACATCTTCGTACTGCCATGATGGATGGAATACTGAGAACTGTGAGCCTCCGTCATGATTTCCTGTCTGATATCTCCACTGGGTACACAAAGACGCTTACCATGCCTAAGTGTACCATCTTCATGAATACATAACTCCGGTCGCCGGCCTGCCTCACACTCTGCTCTGAGGCGCTGAAGCTTAGAATCTGCTGACTGCGCCATCCGGATCTTCTCGACTATAGTGGACTGAACTTGCATGCTGGCCATTAATGCCATACTGAAAGGGAGGACAACTTCAATACCCATCTTCTGAAGATCTGCTAATAGCTCTGGTTGCGCTGTTAGGAGATAAACTCCGGCTCTCCTGCTCAATGCATCTGCAACAACGTTGGCCTTCCCGGGGTGATACTGCAAGTTGACATCATAATCCACAAGTAGCTCCAGCCATCTCCTCTGACACATGTTAAGATCCTTTTGAGTGAAAATATACTTCAGGCTCTTGTGGTCGGTGAAAATCTCCACCCTATCTCTATACAAGTAGTGCCTCCACAACTTAAGTACAAACACTACTGCCGCCAGCTCCAAGTCATGGGTTGGGTAACTCTTCTCATGATCACGAAGTTGTCGTGACGCATAAGCTATTACCTTCTCATGCTGTATCAGAACACATCCTAGGCCTCTGCCGGAAGCATCACAATATACTAAAAATCCTTCAGTTCCATCTGGAAGTGTGAGAATGGGTGCCGTCATCAAGCCTCGCTTCAACTTCTCGAATGAATCCTGACATTCTGTTGTCCAAGCAAACTGTACCTCCTTGCGGGTCAATTAGGTCAATGGCGCCAAAATCCGAGCAAAGTCTGAAACAAATCGCCGGTAGTAGTCGGCCAATCCAAGAAAACTGCAAACTTCTACGACGGTGCTGGGCACTGGCCATGACTCAATAGCCACAATCTTCTGGGGATCCACTTCTACTCCTTCTCTGGTAATGATATGACCCAAGTACGAAATACGATCGAGCCAAAACTCATATTTACTGAACTTGGCATATAACTGGTGCTCCCTGAGAGTCTGAAGAACCACACGGAGATGCTGCTCATGCTTCTCCTCACTCTTGCTGTAGACCAGGTTGTCATCCAAGAACACAATCACAAACTGATCCAAGTAAGGCATGAAGATGCGATTCATGAGATCCATGAATACCGCCGGCGCATTGGTTTCTCCAAAGGGCATAACAAGGAACTCCCAATGCCCATACCTCGATCTAAAAGCTGTCTTTGGGATGTCCTGCTCTCTGACCCTGATCTGGTGGTATCCTGAGCGCAAGTCGATCTTTGAGAATACTGATGCCCCTTTGAGTTGATCAAACAAGTCATCTATCCTCGGGAGAGGGTATCTGTTCTTGATTGTCACTGAGTTCAAGGTACGATAATCAACACATAACCTGGACGTACCATCCTTCTTTTTCACAAGAAGCATCGGGGCTCCCCAAGGCGATCCACTAGCATGAATGAATCCCTTGACTCGAAGTTCTTCAATCATCTTGTACAAGATCTCCAATTCTGAAGGCGCCATCCTGTAGACTCTTTCTGATACTGGGGCCATCCCAGGAATCAAGTCTATGGTGAACTCGATCTCCCGTTCTGGCGGTATACCTGGAAGCTCTTCTGGGAAAACATCTGGAAACTCTTCGACTATCCGAGGCAACTGTACTGCTGCTACTGCCATCCGCAATACTGGAGGAGGAGACTCAACTTCGCCTCGGAAGAAGGAAAACTCTGGCTCGCCTGGAATGCTAAAAACAACCCTACCAATATGGCAGTCTATTCTAGCATACTGGTTCCTCAACCAATCCATCCCTAAGACCACATCATAATCGGCCATCGGGAACTCTATCAATCTAGCGGGAAATTCCTTACCGCTAACTACGATTTGACACAAGGAAAACACCCTATCGACTCCCACAAGTTCGTTACCAATAAGTATATTGAGCCTTACTGATAATGACTCGGGCTCCAATCCTATCCGTGTCGCGAATCGTGCAGACATAAAAGAATATGATGCACCAGAATCAAATAAAGCTGAAGCTGGAAATGAGTTGACGAGAATAGTACTTGCCACTACCTCTCCTGGTGCCAATCCTTCCTCTGCGGTCATCACCATAGCCTGACCATGCCCTCGGGGTGCTGGTCCCCTCTGCTGGAATCCTCGCTGCCTATTCTGACTCTGGGCTTGGACTTGAGTATGCTGCTGGGGGTTCTGCTGCTGGAATACTTGGGACTGAGGCGGCAAGGGCCTCGGCAATAGATACTGCTGCTGCTGGACCGGAGCTGGTCCTCTCACCGAAGAGCTAGAAAGGTTGGACGATGATGAACCACCCCTATTCGGGCAGGATCCAACCCTATGGTCTGCTGCTCCACAAGCCAGACACAATTCCTGTGCCCTGCGACACTCTGCCACTACATGGCCTGGCTTCCCACAATGAGAACATCCCACTGCGGAAGACTGCTTCTGCTGCTGCTGAGGGTACGCCGGGGTTGAATGCTGAACCGACGTCACAGAGGCCACCCGCCTCGGAGATCCAATAGTCAAAGCCCTGGCTGTCGGGGCTGGGGCTGAAGACTGATTCATCTGGCCGTGGGATCTCTTCCGACCTCCGGCCCTATCCACAATCCTCTGGGAGGTATACTCATGCCTCCTAGCTACTCTCAAGACTGCATCAAAAGTCTGATGCTCAAACTGCTCAACCGCCAATAGAATCTCCAGGTGAAGCCCCTGCTGGAATCGCTGGGCTCTATCATACTCGGTTGCCACCATGGTGGGAACAAACCGACTGAGTCTCGAAAACTCGGCCGCATATCCGTCGACCGTCCTGCCCATCTGCTTCAGATTGGTGAATCTCGTCTGTAGATCGTACCGAGCTACAGCATCAAAATACTTGGTCTAGAATCTCTCTCTGAACACCGCCCAAGAAATGGGTGCTGCTAATCCAGCGGCCTGAGCCACCCACCAGCTGCGGCAAGATCTAGCAACTGCAGGCGCACCACGGCTACCTTCTCGTTCTCTGGAGTCCTGGCTGCTTCTAGAATCACCTCTGTGTCCTGAAGCCAAGCATCTGCGGCGATCGCATCTTCACTACCATCGAAGAAGGGAGGGTTCAAGCGCTTGAAGCTGTTGGCCGCGCTGTTACCCTGATGACCGCCCCTGGTCAAAGTATCCGTCACTGCCTGGTGCAAGGCATCTCCTCGACGATCTTGGGAAGCTATCAAGGTCCTGACGAGTCCTACCAAAGTGCCATCATCAGGTTCGGCAGGCTGAACTGGCTGGACTGGTGGCTCTCCGCCAGAAGGCACGACTCTGGAGGCTACTCCGAAATGCTGGGCTTGATCCCCGGGTTGCTGCTGATCTACGGGAAGTGCTCTGCCTTGCTGACCGGCAGGTCCAGGAACGATGCTGCTGAAGAAGACGACATAGGAAACAATAAGGAAGGACCAGGACAGATCAACGATACAAGCATATGATCAGGACAAGAATCCAGGGATTCAGAAGATATGAGCAAAGATCAAGGGCGAATACTGATTGAGACATCTATTCGGTAAACCCTCACATATCTTGATTTACAAGACCTGCATGGGCCACCACTTAAACCATGTCACGGCCCAGAACCAGAATACTAGAGAACGGGGGCAGACATAGCCAGCTACGTATACGAAATGGATTCCATCTCGCCATACGGTCACCGCTGTCTAGATACATGAGGGTTTAACTACAAGCCAACAGTCTCTTAAGGTCATGAACAAGCCTAGTGTCTCAATCACAAGCAAGTAAGTAAATGTTACAAGATGTAAGATCACCAATTATACAATAGTAAGGCATCCCAAACATTATATATTCAGTTGATCATGAAGCTAGTCGTTACAAAATATTAGGACTAGCAAGAGTTTAAGTCATACATGATCAACCCTAGGATCTGTCAATCATGTTACAGCCCGTAGACAGACAGTAAGTAAGTGCAATCGAGCTAAACAGGTGCTCGTCGGCTAAACGCCTCAAAAGAATATTTTTACAATAAAGTGGGAGATCAAAAATAAACCCACTTGTTGCCCTGGTTACGTCTAGTCGCCACCATCGGACTGGAAAGTCGGTAGATCCTCTGGAGCTGCTCCAAAATTTGGCCATACAAAATCAGCTGGGTCAGATCCCAGAAAGAGCAAGTGCCACAAAGGAAGCTTCACTTAGGAACTAAAACCAGAATTAGCACAGAAGATAATAATAATATATAGTAAAACAGGAGATAATATAACATCACGAGGATATACGGTAAGATAACCATGGGACCATTCAGATAACCAGGTTACAATCCTTAAACCAAACAAGGACCGGGATTGTAACCCTTCGTCTGAACCGAACTTGGTTTCTCCCATTTATCAGCAAGATAATATAAGAAAATCAGAACATGTGGTAATCTATACAGGATCAAGGCAAGACTAGACTGGTAATTCTTCATTCAACAATTACGGCCAAGCAATAAGTACGACTTGATACTTTAACTAACTAGGGTTATCACAAGCCTAGTTACTAGCAAGATGCAAGAAGATTATTCCACAGCCACAAGCCCTACAGACCATCCAGGTTACCCAGGTCGAAAATTAGGGGTTGAATTCAGGTGGGTACATCGTCCAGGAAATGCATGTACCCTTAGGTAGCTTGAAGGGTGCAACACATGACAGTGTGCTGGAAATGTGCCCTACTCGACGGCAGGCTACAGATCCCAGGCGCGCCCAGGTAACGGGATTGCCTATAGCTTGGAGATCTTTTTATGACTAATTTATTAATCTAGTTATTAGCCTTAGTCCATTTTAGTAGGTACTCCTGACCGTGGTACTCAGGAGTCCCATCCTAGACATGATGCAATACAGGACTGGATTATTTGTACAAACACAATCGCCCACGGTATCCAGGTCATTTATACAGGTCATGTCATGTCAGGTAGCCGTCACAACAGCTTATTAAGATATATCATGTCAGGTTTACTTGTCAGGAGTACGCCACGACGGGCCACTATCATGTCATGCTAGTTCCTTGTCACACCATGTCATGTACAATTGTCATTTCAATCATGTCAATCAAGTCGTGATTTATCAAGTTCAGGACAAAAAATATAAGGATATAAAAATGGGCGTAAAAATATACAATAAAGGTAAAGGTGTACGCCATAGGAACTCAAGTTACACAAGGGGGTTACAAGACATGGGCAAAATAATAATAAAACAACAGTACACAGAGCTATAGGAGAGCTATGCGGCTCAGGCATATGCGTCCAGGAATGATCTCATGCGGCTGGGAAGAGAACAGCCCATGCGACTAAATAGGGTCAGGCGCATGCGGCTGAGCTAGAAGGAGGGTCATATACGGTTAGCGGGGAGGGGTGGACCCTATGCGGCTGAGGATGGACTCGGCCTCATGCGACTGAGGATGCGGGTGCATATGCGGCTAAATATATAAGGTCTTCATGCGGTCTGCAGGGAGCAAGGTCTTATGCGGCTGGACGAGCCATGCGCTTATGCGGTTAGCAGGATCATGCGCCTATGCGGCTGAACTCAAGTGGGGGCTCATACGGCCAGGAGATGAAGGGGGTGCATGCGGCTCAGTTAGGAACCCATACGGCCAGGTCAATTCAGGAGCTTATACGGTCATAGGGAATACAAGTTATATGCGGCTACAAGTGGACCAAGTTCATGCGGCTCGAATTATGCCGAGACCTATGCGGCTAGAAGAGTGGCATATACGGCCAGGATAATTCATGCGGCTAGGGGAATCACTTGCCGTATGAAATATTCATACAGTCAAGTCAAGTACTGTTCTTCATCTCCAAGTTTTCGAGAAGAAGAACACCATGAGAGCCAAGTTCTCAGGCTCTATAACTCCATCATCCGGAGCCCAAATCCGGACATCCATAGGTCAAAACGGGACAGAATAAAATTCTCTACAACATGGAACCATCAAAACTTAGAAATGACAAGATTAAGTAGATCAAAATCCAAGAAATCCGAAAATAATATAAGTGTAGATCTATAAGAATATAGCCATGGAAAGCGGAAATGCCAAGTACTAAAGTAAGTTAAAATGTTGTAAGGAAGAGAATAAAGCAATAAAATTGGAGTTTCTCCATGAAGCAAGTTGCACTTGCCTAGACCTCTCTCTCCCTCTCTCTAGTAGGTGAAGAAGTAATAGAGGAAAGAAGAAGAGTAATGAAGAGAGAGAAGGAAGTGGGGTTAATAAATGGTAGTGGTGGTGGTAGGTAGGGGGTTCACCCTTGGTTCATAATAAACCAAAGAAAACCGAGCCAAGCCGAACCAACCCAAGGAATAACCAAGCCAAGAAGGAAGCTAAGCAAGGAATCATGCAATACAAGATAAAATACGTACACGTATTCTAAAATACGTAATATGAACCACAGGCATTACATTTGTCATGTCGGATATAATCCACCTGTAGGGTTTATATAACAATCCTTATGAACTCCTTAAGGGGACATCATCAACCCGACTTATCGGGACATGGATTCCTTTTATAATCAACAGCCCAATATACATACAATGTTATTACCCAATTCATAGAGGTTGTTGAACCATAATGAATCTCACTCTTTTATGAGTCAAAGTAATACATACTACATATACATGTCTGTTATTATATCCGCATTATGAGCACAAGCATCCATAATAACAGAGGAGTTTGTTCACTTATGTAGTTAGTACAAAGAGAACAACCTCAAGTGGTCCTGTTCAATACACACAAAGTATACTAGTGTAAACCTATAGTCAAGATAGACTAATACTAGATTACACAACAACATTTTCAATGGATTGTCCAAGTCCATCTAGGTTGTAAACTATTTATAAATTCCATAGGGAACTGATAATATGATCATTTATGTGACACCACACACCATATTATCTATAATATAGAATATCAGACACTTACATTAACACTTGCAATAAATACAATATGCAAATATTTGCCCATATGATTCTCATTCAAAATTTAAGAAAATAAAGTTAATACAAAAGTGATGCATTTAGTATATAACCCTAATAACCTTCCACTTATACTCAAAGCATTTCTTTTCAGTATACTGTTACAAATCTCCACTTATACTTAAAGCCATGCTGCTACACATCTGACTCTCATTCCCTCAACATGACTATCAAAAGCCTTAGCTGGTAAGCTCATTGTAAAAGGGTTCAGTTAGGTTGTCGGCAGATACTATCTTGATCACAACAACTTTTCTTTTCTTTATGAAATCTCGTATCAGGTGGTACTTGCGCTCAATGTGTTTACCTATCTTATGGGCTCATGGTTCCTTCGAATTTGCAACTGCACCACTATTATCACAATAAAGTGTAATAGCCTTAGGTAAACTAGGTACTACATCCAAGTCCAACAGAAAGTTTCTGAGCCAAACCACTTCTTTGGATGCCTCAGAGGCTGCACATAATCGGCTTCCATGGTAGACTCAGCAATACATTTTTACTTGATACTCCTCCACATAATGGCTACACCTCCCAAAGTAAATACATAACCTGAGGTAGATTTTTTGGAATCCCTATCTGACTGAAAATCTGAGTCTACTCCAAGGGAACTAAACTGTCTGCCTGGTAAACTAGCATATACTCTTTAGTCCTTTTTAGGTACTTCAAAATATGCTTTACGGTAGTCCAGTGCTCTTGTCCTGGGATAGACTGATATTTGCTGACCAGACTCGTACATGGCATTACATATATTAAGCTTCCTACTGCTGAAGCATAAGGAACTACTTTTATATTCTCTATCTCTTTAGGTGTCCTCGGACACTGATCCTTTGATAGAGCAATTCTATGCCTAAAAGGTAAGAAACCTTTCTTAGAATTTTGTATGCTAAAACTATTTTGTATGTGACCTACTTCTTCCAAATCCTTCATATCAAACTATTTGGATATGCCCTTACATCAGACAACACCTTCACATTGTTTCCAATGAGCAAGATGTCATCTACATAAAGTACTAAAAATGCTACCATGTTTTTGTCATACTTTCTGTATACACATGATTCATCCTGACATTGATCAAATCTATAGGATTTTATCACAGATCAAAACATATGTTCCAAGATCTGGAAGCTTGCTTAAGTCCATAAGTGGACTTCATGAGATTACAAAAAAACCTTTTCAATGAACCCGTCTGATTGCTTCGTATAGATGTCTTCCTCTAGACTTCCATTAAGGAAAGCTGTCTTGACATCCATCTGCCAAATCTCATAATCGAGATGAGCTATAATAGATAAAAGAATTCAGATAGATTTAAGCATGGCTACTGGAGAAAAGGTTTTCTCATAATCGATACCCTCTCTTTGAGTAAAACCTTTTGCAACATGCCGAGCTTTAAAGGTTTCAACCTTACCGTCTGATCCTCTTTTTTCTCTTATAGATCCACTTGCATCCAATGGCTTTTACACGAACGAGTGGTTCTACAAGCTCCCAGACCTGATTGGAATCCAAAGATTCTATTTCAGATATCATTGTTTTTTGCCAAGACTCTGCATCTTTATCTTGGAGTGCTTTGTTGTAGGTACAGGGATCATAATCTTGTTCCTCAGGGATGAAGTCTGACGACTCTCCTAAGAACATATATCTATCAGGTTGTATCACAACCCTCCCACTACGACGTGCCACTATCGGTTGTGGTGTAACATTTGTGACACGTTATGGAGTTACTTGTGGTTCATCCTCTTGTACTATTGGTACTGAAGTACTTGGTGTCTCACCTCTCAGTTCTTCTAGAACAACTCTACTTGTGGGTTTATGGTTCATCACATAGTCTTCCTCTAAAAATCGGGCATTGGTGCTAATAATGACCTTCTGATCCTTAGGACTATAAAATAAACCTCATTTTGTTCCTCTTGGATAGCCTATAAACAAGCGTACGTCTATACAAGATTTTAACTTATCTGCTTTTCCATTCAGCACATGTGCTGGACTACCCCAAATTCGAACATGTTTCAGACTAGGCTTACGCTCATTCCACAGCTCTGTGGGAGTAAGCGGTACTGACTTAGAAGGAACCAAGTTCAAAATATAAGCTGCAGTCTCTAAGGCATATCCCCAAAATAAATCTGGTAAATCCGAATAACTCATCACTGGTCAAACCATCTCCATAAGAGTTCTATTCCTTCTTTTGGCTACACCATTCTGCCGGGGCGTTCCAAGTGCAGTAAATTTGGATATAATCCCAGCCTCTGATAAATAATCCCTAACTCTCCAAAAAGGTACTCGCCACCACAATCTAAATGTAATGACTTGATACATTTTTCATGACGTTTCTCCATTTCAGCCTAGTACTATTTGAATTTCTTAAAGCACTCAGACTTACTGCGCATCAAATAAATGTATCCATACGTTGAATAATCGTCAATAAATGTGACAAAATATTCAAAGCCACCTCTAGCCTGTACAGTCATGGGTCCACACAAATCAGAATGAACCAATTCCAACACATCTTTGGCCCTATACCCCTTCGCCGTAAAAGGCTTTTGGTTATTTTACCTTCCAAGCAGAATTCACAGACTGGTAGTGCAGCCACTTCCAATAAACTCAAAGATCCATCTTCAACCACTCTTTGAATCCTTCTTAGGTTAATATGCCCCAAAGATATGTTTGGTTCATACAAGAAGATTCTTTTCTCTTGTTTAAGTTAGATGACATATTATTCATTTCCATAAGTTGTATTGTGGGCAAAATAAGATTAATGACATACAGATTATCAACTAATGCACCAGAACAGATAAAATGTTTATTCTCAATAATAACAATATTGTCATTAAAATAAACTGAATATCCATCCTTAGCTAACATAGAAACAAAAACTAAATTCCTTCTAAGTGAAGGTGCATAAAGACAATCTCTCAATGTCAAAGACTTTTTTCTACCAAAAGATAAAGTAACATCTCCTATTGCAACGACCGCTACTTTTGTAGCATCACCCATGAACAAGCATATCTCTTCATCACTGAGTCGCCTGGTTTCCTGAAACCCCTTCAATGTATTGCAGACATGATTAGTGGATCCTGTATCTACACACCAGGTGCCGATAGATAACACCGCTAAACATGTTTCAACTACCAGTAAATGAGATATACCTTCTTTGTTCCCTTGTTTGAGAAGTGGACAGTCATGTTTTCAATGTCCTGACCCTTTGCACTTGAAACACTTGTCTTTCGACTTTTTCACAGCTCCTTGAGGTCACATGCCCTTCTTTGCTGAGTTTGCTTGTTTCTGAATATTATTCTTCTTATCGCCTTTTGGCTTAGAAGTAGAAGCATTTTCAGAAATATAATATGTCCACTCACTACAAGAAAAATACCTTGTTATGACCGGTAAAAACTGTCATATATGACAATTTATGACAGTTTTTTTTAAAGCAAGCAACCGTCATGAACACGGGTGTTATAAAAGTTTAAAAAACCGTTATATATGACTTGCACTTATGTGACACCTTTTTATTAAAAATTAGATAATTAAGTCAGTTATATATAACACTAAATTTGAAAACGACATTAATAGTATCATTATATATAACATTTCTATCCTAAAGTGTTATGACTATGTTATATATACATAAGCCTTCGAACGTTCTGTTCTGGTTATTCACACACACACACACACACACACACACACACACACACACACACACACATATATATATATATATATATATATATCATCTGTCAATGCTTATAATTCTATGCATTATAAAAATCGTATCAATTTCCTGAGACAACAGAAATGATTAAATTTAACAAACATTTGAAACATTCTTTTTGAATTAAGGAAACATCCTGTAGCTCTTTTGCAAGTTCTGCCAAACTAAACAACATATTGTAGTTAAGGCAAAAATTGTCAAAACTTTAAGGCAGAGTCCCAAAAATGATATCGATCGGGGATCCCCCATCGATTTCAGCTCCAAGGATCTCCATCTCATTCAGATGACCCATCATCTTGAGAACATGATCCCTTACTGGCGTACCTTTAGCCATTTTTGTATTCATCAAACACTTCATAGCAAACTGCCTAGCTGCTCTACTCTGATGTCCAAAGAGTTCCTTGAGGTTATACATAATGTCATAAGCTGTGACCATGGCCTGATGTTGATGTTACAGTACATTTGACATAGATGCCAGAATGTAACACTGTGCCATCTCATCTGCCTTTATCTACTTCTTATAAGCCTCTTTGTCCTCTTCATCAGAATTAGCATCAGGCTTAGGTGGGCATTCCTTATTGAGTACATATTTGTACTCTTCAGCAGTTAGGATAATGTCCAAATTATGTATCTAGTCAATATAATTAGGTCCAGTAAGTTTATTTTTACTACAACAAAAATACCTTTTTATGATGGCTAAAAACCGTCATAAATGACATTTTATAACGCTTTTTTGTAACCCTGCAACTGTGATAAAAACTAGTGTTATAAATATTTTATAAGATCGTTATAAATGGTCTCTTCATATATAACACTTTTGCCCTGAAAACGTTATAAATAATACACCTATATATAACACTAAATTTTTAAAACATCATAAATATGACCATATATATAACACTTTTTTTTCAAAGAGTTATAAATAGGAAAAAAAATTCTAAAACGCAAGAAAGCTTTGGTGCCTGCGGCGCTACGGTACTTACGTTCATCTAGCGGTCGGTGTAAGGAGTCACAGACCAACCCTCAGAGACCTCCATAGTCAGGATTTCGTGGAGAGGGTCTGGCGTCCCCTCGGCCCTCTCCCCGCCAGAGATCCTGTCTCGGGGCTTGCCCAACCCTCCCTTGCCCCTTTATTTTCGTGTCCCCTGGGTTGGCCCGGACTGGTCCTTCATTTTGTTGCGTCATTTTTCTCCTGACGCCAGCTGTTGATACTGCCTTTGTCCTTTTCGTCCTGGCGTCCTCCCGGTGTTGGAATTTTTGTAGGTGCTTGGGCTATCTCCCGGCGCTACCTTTTGCCTATTAATAGATCCTCTTGTTGAAAAAAAGAGAGTTATAAATAGGAAATATATATATAACACTTTTTTAAACTTTTACGGATCACACACATATATATCACATGTTAAAGTATTATAAAAAGCAATGGCCAATACTGACCGTTTCATAAAATATTCATTTAGCAGCAAACAACATAAATTAAACAAACATTTGAAGCATTACTTTTGAAATAAAATATCATATTCCAAATGTATATAATATCACCATCTTAATTACATTTTTTTAAAAATATATCCAATTACATGTATACATCTTAATTTTTCCTTTTTCAAGGGCACCCTCAAAACTTAGTATGTAACTTCCTTTGGCTTCATCAGCACGAACACTTGACATCCTTGTATGTCATTAAAAGTATGTAGCTTCCTTGTGCTCATAACATAGACGGCTTGACTATGGAGAAGAAACTAGCTTTAGCTTAAGATCTTTTTTCGTCTCTTCTTTCTACAAGCACCTGATGAAAGAAACAAGCCAAAAACTAAGATAATTAGTCAACAGAAGCATAGGAAGAAAATAAGAATTTAGAATTATGTATCAAATCAAATGATGGGGAAAAAAATCTGTGTGTATTTGTGTAATGGAATCTCTCTCTTTATGTTACAGAGAATTGGCTCCTTTCCTCTTTTTCTACCCAAATAACCTCAAGTTCATATGTAACCATCCTATGGTTTTGCAGACAACCCCCAAAACAAGTTACTCTCAGTCTATTTACGAAAATTAGAAAACACTCCAATACAATATGTTCCAATAAAAATTCCTACAAATATAAGTAGAAAAAAAATCAAATATATTATGTAAATTTCTCTTGTGCATCCAGTGAAGGTTCTCTAATAATAGAAGTATAATTATTTTAACTACACATCAAGCTTCCTAATTCTTTTCATGTGTCAGTTTGTAGACTACTGCATGTATGAAAGGAGCAAATTACTTCTCTTGTACTTACGCTGCACGTTGATTCCTATTTGTCTCGCAAACGAAAGTAGCACTCTGTAGTTGTCTCTGTCCAACATCATGACCAAGCTGTCGATGAAATTGACTACATCAGTATGAAGATCATCATCTGGAATTTATTCTAGAAGTAAAGCAAAAGGGATGATATCCAATTTATTAGATATTTCACAGTCGAAATAGAAAGCCTTGTCATGACAAACCTCACTCCTGGGATTGGTTCTGAATCCACTTGCAGCTGCAACACGAGTCATCACCTGCCTTTTTGACGGTTGCATCATAGCAATTTGATTCTCTTGTCTTCTTTTACCTAGAATGCATTTTTATTTAGAATACACATATTTAAGCTTATTAAACTTAACCAAGTTATCCTATTATAGTAAGTTGATCTCGAACCTACCTGCTTTAAAACTGGCATCGTAGCCGGATGAGCAAGAGGGACTAGATATTAGGGCTTGCATTTCCATCTGAGGAGCAAATGAATTGGAGGCAAGGATGAAGGAAATGGCTTCTTCTGGTTGTAGTAACCTACCAAATCGCAGTGAGTGTACCTGGCCTTACAGAAAACAAAACCATGTAAGAAGTTTCACTACCAAAATAAGTCATATTACCGACGAAATTAGCGACGTTTTAAAAAAACGTCGCAGGGAAAAAACAATTTAGCGACGTTTTTTTATTACGTCGTAAAACGTCGTTATTAGCGACGGACAACAACGTTCTGCGACGTATTTAAACTACGTTTGCATTTTAAACAGATAACGTCGCGTATAAGTCGGTAAACGTTGCTAATATTAGTGATATTAGCGACGTTTACCGACGTATATGTTAATTCATTGCTAATATCACTTATACTAGCGACGTTTACCGACGTTTTTGTGTGACGTCGCTAACTTGTAAATATAGGTCAGGTTCGATTTCATTCCCCCCATTATTTTCCCCCCAATTATTTTCCTTCCCCCCCGATCCCGAGCCGGCTTCCTCCACCCCCTCGGCCCCCGACCCCCACCGACCTTCGGTGACCGCCGCTCTCCTCCTCCGGAGACCGTCGACCCCCTCCTCCCCCTCCACCGTCGCTTCCCCTCGCCGTCGCCAGAGCCAGCTCCAGTTCGCCAGAGCCAGCTCCAGCCACCTCCACCGCCGCTCCCCCTCGCCATTCGCCAGAGCCAGCTCCAGCCACCTCGACCGCCGCTCCCCCTCGCCGTCGTCGCTCCCCCTCGTCGTCACGGTCAGGTAAACCCTAACTCTAACCGGCTCGACACCTCAACACGAGCCTGTGCACGTTTCTTGTTTGGACACCTCGTGTCTAGTTTGCTAGACACGAGACACCCCCCTGACATATGTATAAACCTTGTGCACACATTAATTGATATGAATTTGGGTTTTTGATTCGAATTGAGGGTTCTTCACATATTTTCTGAAACTGTCCAGTTTGAGCATTTTCTAAAATCTTTTAAGTAAATTAAATTGTTAAATAATGTAGATTCATGATGTTTAAGATGTATACAATATCTGAGATGTTAGTTTACATGACCGAGGTTCATGGAATGCAAGTTTGGGTTGTATTTATTCAAATTTGGGTTCAAAAAAGGGATTTTCTGATACATGTATTGTTCTTTGTGTTTTCAAGAGTAAAATTGATAATTAAGATGCTAATTCATATAATGTAATGTTATTTACTGTAGGACATTGAAACTGAGTAACTGCCCTCTATATTGTTCAGTCCCCTTTCTTAGTTGTTCAGTCGACTTCTAGGTAGGTAAAGGCCACTTCTTAGATGTATCATTTGATGGAAGGGAGAGGGGGCATAAGTGTTCAGTCCTTGTTCAACTTATGAACATGTATCAGTTCCAAAGTTACTAGTATCAGCCATAGTCAACCATAGTATCTTTTAGATTAGGATTTGGGTGTTAGTATAGAAAGGGTAGAGCACTGTAATAGATGAGAGAGGGCCTTAGGCAACAGGCCAATAGGCCAAGCAGAGATTAAGCCCCATTTTAACCCATATTCAGTCAAACCCTTCTCATCCTTGTTCAGTCCTTGAACTTAAACCAATCCTTGAATGTGAAGTCTAGTATATATATTTGATTAGCTTTGTATATATATGTGTATCTCGATTTGTGTTTGGTTGCAGTGGTTAGGATTTAGTTATATATTGGGTTACCTAAGGGTTGAGTTCAGAGTTTAGAGAGATTTGATAAAAGAAGGGAGTGATGGCTATATATCGATTGTATCTATAAAGGTTGTATATATAAAGGATAGTATAGTGACTTATGGTAAGTTAAAGATTGTGGGTTCAGTCTAAGAAATTAGTCTTAGTGTGTAGAGTAGTATGTAGAGGAGTATGGCTACTAGTGATATATAGATATGTAGGTCCATGTGTATCTGTATCGGACTATCGCTATCGGTATCGAACTATCGCTATCGGTATCGGACTATCGCTATCGGTATCGAACTATCGGTATCGATCGAACTATCGGTATCGGACTATCGCTATCGGTATCGGACTATCGCTATCAGTATCGACCGTATATACTTAGTATCGGGCGTAGCGGATTAGTATCGATCAGTATATAGGTTTGTGTTAAGATCAAGGTTCAAAGTATCGGTATCGGAATAGTAGGCCGAATAGGAGGCCGAGATAGTCGAATGAGAAGAAGGGAAGAAGGGAGGAGCAGATGGGTCCAGAGCCATGGTGGAGGAGGAGAAGTAACATGAGAGCAGTTTCCGCCGTAACATCTCCTGGCTCTGCTGGCAACTGAAGTCCAGATGCTACAAAGGACGATCCTTCGTTGAAATCGACTACAACACCCATCAGTTCAAGTTCATTCCTATATGAGTAGATTCCAATGCCATAGAAGCCATCAGTTTGTTGACCTTCCTCTATGGCATTGGAATATACTCATATAGGAATGAACTTGAACTGATGGATGTTGTAGTCGATTTCAGCGAAGGATCGTCCTTTGTAGCATCTGGACTTCAGTTGCCAGCAGAGCCAGGAGATGTTACGGCGGAAACTGCTCTCATGTTACTTTTCCTCCTCCACCATGGCTCTGGACCCATCTGCTCCTCCCTTCTTCCCTTCTTCTCATTCGACTATCTCGGCCTCCTATTCGGCCTACTATTCCGATATGCGTTTGATACGGTCTACCTAACCTATATACTGATACTAATTTGATACTCTCTGATATTA
Source organism: Iris pallida (assembly GCA_029216955.1). Taxonomy (NCBI): domain Eukaryota; kingdom Viridiplantae; phylum Streptophyta; class Magnoliopsida; order Asparagales; family Iridaceae; genus Iris; species Iris pallida. The sequence continues at coordinate 3,281,769 of JANAVB010015399.1, read as the reverse complement.
AGTACATCCGGCTTACTAGCTAGCGGATCCACCAGTTACATGATTATATACTAATTATGTTTAGTTTGTCTTACGATACAGATTTTCACATCCAATGTAATCCAGTTGACCAATGTAACCCAAGATGTTGTCTTATTGATCTAGTTTAGCCTTGTTTTACTAGATTGTTGATCGAGTTGACCAATAGTTGACTTTGACCTTGATTGGCCTAGAAATCATATAGAATTGCATGTAGACTTCTTTTATTTTATATTGACTTCCATGATATGACAGCTCCTAAAAAAAAAGAATCCTCTACTAGACATCGTACTCTCCTTTTCAGAACATCAACTAGTATTACTACCTTGATGTATATATAAAGTATGCATGTAAAATAGTAGGTAATGATATGCAAAACTGAAAAGATAAATGCAATGCATGATTGAATGGATGAAAAGATAAATGCAATCCATCGGAAAAGCTTTGACACTTGCATATCATTCACTACCTTGATGTATCTATCTTACAAAATTATGGAGCTGAATTACTATCTGCGGAATCGTACTTGGATGTACAACCGTCATCCTGATGACATGTACGGTGTGCAAGATGAATTCATAGAGGGTGTACACCAGTTCCTGCAGTTTGCCAAGGCATTCCCTCAGTACATGGACGGTACCAAAATTAAGTGTCCGTGTGTGAGATGTCACAACTTGAAATATCATCCAGAAGTGGATGTCACGTATCATTTGTACTCGAAGGGTTTCACGCCGAATTACTATCAGTGGAGCGAGCACGGAGAACTTGTGTCTTTAGCATCGGAGTACGAGCCTTATGTGGATGTCCACAACAACGCTCCTTACGACGATGGGTTGGTGAATATGGTTTTTGACACGGCCGGGCCTAGTTTCGATCCGGATGATCATGATGCACCTGAGGAGGCACCGAACCCCGATGCTGCACAGTTCATGGAGTTGCTGGAGAATGCAAGGACTCCATTATATCCTGGTTGTGAGGATCATTCACCGTTGGAGGTGGTTACAAGATTGTTGAGCATCAAGTCCGATTTTAATATGTCGCAAGATTGCTACAACCGTATTATGGAGTTGCTTATAGAAATATTGCCTGAGGGTGCGAAGTTGCCTAAAGACTTCTACCGGTCTAAGAGGATGGTTAGATCGCTCTGGATGGGATATGAAAAAATCGATACCTGTCGCAACGGGTGCATGTTGTACTACAAAGACGACAAGGATGAAGACGCCTGCAAATTTTGTGGTGTCGATCGCTACAGGAAGCCTACCTCTTCGATGCACTACTTGCCGTTGACGCCGCGTTTGCAGCGGTTGTTTATGGTGAAGGAAACTGCAAAAAACATGAGTTGGCATAAGCGGGAACATACCGAAGGAGTGTTGGATCACCCATCTGATGGAGAAGCATGGAAGCACTTTGATCGAGAGTATCCAGATTTTGCTTCTGATCCGCGTAATGTTAGATTGGGTCTCTGCTCTGACGGTTTTACCCCATTCGGACTTTCGGGATCCCAGTATTCGTGTTGGCCTGTGATCGTCACCCCGTATAATCTACCGCCTTGGATGTGCATGAAGACTCCATATATGTTCCTCACCGTTATTATCCCAGGTCCGAACAATCCGAAAAGGAACATCGATGTTTATTTACAGCCATTGATTGATGAGTTGAATCAGCTGTGGAAAGTAGGTTCCAACACGTACGATGTATCTAGAAAACAAAATTTCCAGATACGGGCAGCACTTATGTGGACCATCAACGACTTTCCGGCCTATGGAATGTTATCTGGATGGAGCACGCATGGTCGTCTTTCATGTCCGTATTGCATGGATGACACTAAGGCTTTCCGTTTGAAACACGGAGGCAAACCGTGCTTCTTCGATTGTCATCGACAATTCCTGCCGAAGGATCATCCGTACCGGAGGAACAGGAATGCTTTTCGTGCTGGCGTTGTGGAGAAGGGTGATCCACCGACAAGGTGGTGCGGAGCCACGATATGGAAGGAGGTTAGAGATTTACCAAGTGCTATTGAGCAGCCTGCTACGGGCTACAAGTGTGACGGATTTGGTCTCACTCATAACTGGACGAAGAGGAGTATATTCTGGGATCTGCCATACTGGAGCACCAATCTGATTAGACATAACCTTGATGTCATACATATCGAGAAGAATGTGTTTGACAACATAATTAATACTGTAATGGACGTAAAGGGGAAGACGAAAGACAATCCTAAGGCTAGATTGGACTTGAAAGAAATATGTAGACGTCCTGCATTGCATTTGATAGAGGACGGGAATGGGAAGTTGAAGCAGCCTAAGGCAATTTTCTCACTGGAGAAGGAGGATAAAGTGAGGCTTTGTAGGTGGATTCAAGGTCTGAAATTTCCAGATGGGTATGTTTCAAACTTGAGAAGATGCGTCGACCTCAAGGAGAACAAACTGACAGGTATGAAGAGCCATGATTGTCACGTATTCATGGAGTGGTTAATTCCGATTGCATTTCGGGAATTCTTACCGCAGGCAGTTTGGGATCCATTGACGGAGCTTAGCATATTCTTCAGGGACCTTTGTTCTAAGACATATCGGACAGTAGCTGGGCCTGCTGGGACGACATCACGTGGCATATCTCCTGGGACGAGTAGTTCCAGGCCTGTTGAGAGTGCTCGCCCGTCTAGCGTTCCTGATGCTGATACGACGATGGAGACGGATGAGCAGATGGCGGAGGCTACGCCGACGGCCGAGGAGGATGTGCCGACGGCCGACCAGCATCATGCAGATCCTCCTTGCGCACCTCCGGAGGAGAGGAGGACGGAGATCTGGGCCGACGGTACAAAGTAGGCATTTTGGTTTATGATTTTTTTTTTCTGTTTTATCATAAATTAACTTTTTTCATGAATATAATATGTCTGTATAGATATCGTCCTCCAGGGGTACAGAGACGCCTAGGCGATATGCTGAGGCATAATTATGGTGGTCCCTGGATTAACTACTCTGATGCTCCAGACGAAAGGAAGAACTACTGGTTTACGCGCTTCAAGGTTAAAATAGATTTGTTTTTAACATGAATCATTTAATTTATGCATATTATATATAACTGATAAATATTTGGTTTCGTACTGTTCTAGGATATGTTTTACAATCCACCGCACCGGGCCGAGCTGATCGAGGGGATGTTTCCTTCCGTCGCTGCTAAGCTGATTCGCGACTCTATTAATGATCAGAAGGAACGTGATCGTGCCGGAAAGCCGATCAAAGGTTGGATCACCCCTGATCAGTGGAATGCGATGAAGGCTCGATTCAACGAGCCAAGGTACAAGAAGAAGTCGGAGAAGGCTAAGGCGGCTAGGCAACATGCCTCGAAGTGGTGCGGTGGGTCGATTCCGATGACGGAACATTTTCGTCATCTGGTATGTCTTTTTCTTTTAGAAATATTATTTTAATGCAAATCCGATAAATTATTACTAAGATAATATATTTAATTACAGGTAAGGAAGGTCGGTAACGTCGACATGGTGACCGTCTTTCTGGCCACCCATCGGAAGGGCGGAGTCCTTATTGACGAGAGGGCCGAGCAGACCTATGTAAGTATTACAATACGTTATCTTAATTTAATACTTCGTGTCAATTTTAATATAACTTAGTAAATATGATACAAATAAATATTCATGAAGTTAGTAAAAATAAGTACATTAATTAGAAATTAGAAATTATAGAGTACTATCCATACTTTCTAGGCCGAGTATCAGAGGCTGCGGGAACGGGCGACTGCTAGTGCACCTGATGCAGGAGTGGCCGGTACTTCCTCGCAGCCCACTCAAGCTCTGTCGGAGGACGAGCTGTGGATGACCGCCGCTGGTGGCCTCCATAGGGGTACGACTACGGTACGGGATCCTATGGCATCCTAGTTGCGACCCAGTCCTCTAGGACATCTCCTGCTAGTGTGCATGGTCCACAGCCGTCCCAGGAGTCTGCCCGAGTCCACCAGATGATGGAGTCTCTCCGTGACGACCTGCTACGATGGATCGAGCAGCAGTCTCAGCATCCTACGGACGATCCTGCGCTGATAGCACGATTGGATGCGCTCGACCGCGGCATTATGGGGCTCGTGGAGACGACTGAGAGGACAGAGCGCACCGTTGGAGGGTTAGAGCGCACGGTGACGGAGTTGCAGACAGGACAGGTGACCATGGCCGAGACGATGAGATTGGCGCAGGATTCGATGGTCCAGAGCAGTGGTAGAATGTTTTCTATCATGGATTCATACAACCAGCGACTTACAGCGTTGGAGCATGCTGGTACTCTGGGTGCGCCTTCATCGTCGTCGACTCCGCCGCCTCCACCGCCTTCTTCTTCGACACCGACTCCACCGACGTCACAGCCTGGCGCTCCATCTGTATCGATTTCACTTACGGAGTATGAGGAGTTGTTATCCCTTCGTCGCGGCGGTGCCCCTCCTGCACCAGATCACTAGTAGTCCTAGTTAGGACTTTTGTTTGTGTTTGTATCATCATATGTTTGTGACTTATGATTGGATGTTTGGATTTGGATGTTAATTGTGTTTGTATCGATTTGACTTGTGACTTGTTTGGATTGGATGTTAATTCCTTCGTCGATAAATGTTAATTGTGTTTGTATTGGATGTTAATTAACTTAGATTAAAGCTATATGTGTAGCATCTTGAATTGTGAGCGGGGGTTTGAATGCGCTGTGATTTGGAATTGTGAGTGGGGATTTGAATGTGTACCTATATGTGTAGCATCTTGAATTGTGAGTGGTAATATAGAATCTGTGTTTTATTTTTTTTATTTTTTTTACAATTTTAGCGACGTTTAGCGACGCTTACTGACGTTTATCGACGTCATTTTCCGACGTTTAGCGACGGAAAGCTGCAAAAAATACATTTTTCCGACGTTTTTCCGACATTTACCGACGACTAACTGCAAAAAAAGTACAGGTCTCCGACGCTTTTCCGACGTTTACCGACGACTAGCTGCAAAAAATGTACAGGTCTCCGACGTCTAGCGACTACATTCACGTCGCTATATTACCGACGAAACGACGGTAGACGTCGGGAATTATTCCAGGACTTCACCGACGTGTAGCGACGACATATACGTCGCTAATATACCGCCGACACGACGGTAGACGTCGATAACTCACCGACGTACAGTTACGTCGCTGGATGTCGGTAATTGCGACGTTCAGCGACGTTTTTGTAATCAGCGACTAAGGAAACGGCGACAAAACTTAAACGTCGGTAATTGCGTCGGTGCTTCATATTAGCGACGGATTTTATTGTTTTAGCGACGTTTTTGGGCGTCTCTAAAACCACTTATTTTGGTAGTGTTTAAGCCTTGGTCATGAAGAACAATTTATAGAAGTTGAAAACATAAACAAGTCATGTAAGAAATATCCGCAATGACCAAGCATTATTCTATGATGTTTTATCCTAGTGGACCATGATGCATATACTTCAGCAAGTGAGGGCGGCTCATGGCTCTCAATCAGCATGACAGAAGAACACTAGTTGTGAAGGGGCCAGGTTCATTTTTTCGTAGTGCTTGGCTCATAGGCTACTGTTTAATGCATGAATTCTTGTATTTATAGTTTTATTTCAGATGTTGTTCTATGTAACATATTCGATCTGCTGATGGCAAGGGTTGACATGCATGTTGTTAGGCATACAAAATTGTAGTCAGGTCCATGAGTTCACATTGGCACCACCAGTCAAATCATATATACATACAGTTGAACAAAATTGTGACAGTTTCTTTTGTTAATTGTTTTTCCAAGCATATTGGAACTTATTAATACTCTTATAAGATCTGTTTGGTTGTGACACGTTCTAATACTGAGCAAAAGCAAGTTCTTGAGAGAGATTGATACAGAGGAAGAAGCGAAAAGAACTATAACAATTAGTGTGGATGAGTAGACGAAACACCAATTGGTTTCATTTTTTATCCTTTTTTATTTCAAGAAACAGTGTAGAGAACCATACCATAAAACTCGTACTCCTCTGTTTCCCTTTGATAGTCCACCACCACCACCTTCATCTTGATAGAGAAGGTTTTTTTCCTACTTCTACTATGCTCACGAAAGCTAATTGCTCCCTTCGCCAACCTCTCCTTGACCTCCTCCAATGTTCAGTGCCAGGACGGCCTTGCTTCAGTGTGCAATCCATTATGGACTTCTGAGATTCACAACAACTATATACTGCCCACTTCAATTTCCACTAAAGCAGCATATTTTCCTCCTTTGTTCATAACTACCTTGACCTCTGTCTCCTCATCACAATTTATACTCTTTCTTCATTGAAGGCCCCTATCAAATCAAGCTACTAGATCGATGATCGCTAAAACCATCTATGCTCATTGCCCTAACACTTGGCGAGAAAAGATAAGAGGGAGATCTTTGAAGTTGTCATCCTACAATCTCAAACCAGAGCGTGCACTAACACTTCAAAATCAGTGTCATGTCCAGGTCAAACATGACAGATACTCCGATAATGCACTAGGACACACCAAATTGGTGATGTCCATTTCGCTTTGTCCAAATCGTGCCAAATCCATGCAAGAGTCTAAAAAAATCTACTGATGCTCTAAATAGAAGACATCAGTGATGTAGTGGTAAGGAGTATGGTAGCAAAATATGAGTGACACACCATGCACCAGGATATGAAGAATGGACTCGTAGTGTTATAACTTATAATTCAACTCATGCAACATATTATAGACAAACAACATTACATTTCGAATCTTACGAAATTCAAATATACAATATTAAATATAAGGAAAATTCGACAGGGGATATATATAGACAAATGAAGTTACACTTCAAGAGTTCGATGCAAGTCTTTCATTTCATAGATTAGATCAGGAAAAAAGGAGCATTATGAAATATTTAGGGGCTATATATGTGATGCGTCCAAGCCACATCATGTCAGAGATGTATCAGATACAATATGGATATTGCAAACTAAAACCAATATTTTGTCCATATTGTCGTTCTGTATCATTTGTTAAAGTCTTCATGCCATGCAACATAAGGGGCTTCTTTGTACAGGATACCTGTTAAACTTAATTGTGTAATAACCTTACATATAGGTCAATTGTTTTAATATAGTAGTATGTAAATATATATTACCTGTTGATTGACATAGAATAAGCATCTTGATGTCTAAGGGTTAGTGGTGACCTTTTTAACATAGCCGAAAGATATATTTTTGACAGCCTTTAAGAAATTTAGATTAGATATGGAGATTTGCATTTTTATGATATTAAAATCAGCCAAATGGTTTATCATTTGAAGGCCTACTTTTTGAATCTAACACCGAAAGTTCGAAATTTGATTTTGCTGGCATTTTCTTGAAATCAAATAAGTAGGATTTGCTTATTTACATAAGATATCTTAAGTAGAAGGAGAGTATATAAAGACTTTTACTAAGAGGGTGTTTTATTTATATAAACTGGGTATTTATTAAAATAATTACTAGACAAACTGCATATAATGACCAAACAGTACATTTGGCGATAACAACCAAACCAATATTACCTGATATTGGCTCATATATCAAGCAGTAACGGCCTATATTGCACAATGCTGTTTGGTAGCATAGATGCATGTCCTAATAGCCATTATACCAGAACAAATAATACTGACCATTACGACCTATGCATACAGATAACTTGACAAAATGGAACTTTTTATAAATGGAACAAGAAAAGAAATAAGACACCATAATGAAGGAGCTTTTTATTTCAAGTAGCAACAATAAGTAAGCAATTAAAGGCAATTGTATAATTTACTAAATTTACTTAAACAACTATACAATAATAGACCACGACAAAAAGCTAGCAAAGTGTAGCCCTTGATCACCAACAAATGCCATTTAAATCTCTTATATTACAATCGTATACTCAACTGAATTTCAGTAGTATCAACAAAGTCCTTATCCCAAATATATGGGGTCGAGTACATGATATGGCCTTAATTCTTTTTAAGATAATTGATAATCAAAGAAAAATTCAGCATGATGAACCACATCTCGCTAATGGTAAGACTAGCATTGTACTACGAAAACCAACAAACAAGAAAATTATTTACCTCATTCTTGACAATTTCTCTACCTCTTCATTAATGCAACACTGTGTGCAGCCTAAGTAAACCAATATATCCATCTCATATCGGAGGTGGCGAACAATAAAATCACACACGTAACAAATAAATGAATAAACAAGAAAAGAATATGACAGAAATAAGAAACCAAACAAAAGAATACCCCAGAATCTTTTTATGAGATTTTGATACGTATGATACTCCTTCCTAGTAGAAGTTGATAGTAGAGTGTTTATATCAAAATTAGGATATAGATCCACATAAGTTTGCACTCTCATGGAAATGATGGATACATCAAGGTGTTGTGCTCAATAGACCAATTTTTGTCCTTGTCAGGACGAATTAATAAAGCCACCACACACAGCCTTACGAATCAATAATCTAAGGCCTCGTTTGGTTTACAGAAAGGAAATGAATTCCCTTGTATTTTCCATGGGAATGGGAAAGTAGGATTCCTGTCACATTTTCTTTCTGTTGTTTGGTAAAACAAGGAAACTAACTAGGAAAGGAAAGCAAAATATAACAATGTTCCAATAATATCCTTACCTTTTAAAATAAAAATAACATTATAAAAAATAACATTAATGGTAAAATAAGCAATGACACATGGTTACTTTGGTCATAACTTTTGTAATAAATGTTGGGAAAGGAGGAGGGAAAATCAATCTCATGGGTCTCGAGTGGAACCATATTCCCACCAATTTTTCCCCTTGTCAGGAAATTGATTCCCAAGTTTGTGGCTACCAAACAAAGGAAAGGAACAACTTTCCTTTCTTGGTTCCTTAAATCCGTGAACCAAACGTGGCCTAAGAGTTACGGGGATATCTCTATCCCTTTCTGAACCCACAGCCTCTGGAGCAGCTCCTACAATATTAGCCATCAAAAGTTCCCCTAAATTATTTACCAATATACCCTTAGACTAAAATTCATAAAAAAACCTTGAGCTCCCAAAGGTCAAATCCTACAGATTGAGCCAATCCTCTCTACAGTGTCATTTTCCCTATTGAGGCTGATACGTGCCCATTTGCATAGGCACAGTGCAATGTCCAATTCTGGGCAGTTGGTTTGTTAGTTATTTCTCTCTCAGGGCCAGCTCAGCTCTTCAGAGGACAGCTCATCATTGGACAGGCCAATCATCGCCTGCAATGACAAATATAAGCCACGTCAGCCAAAATATCCTTCCTATATATAGCTGTAAATAGGAACAGAAGAGTATCAGAGATTTACCAATTTTCTCAGTATTACTTTCTTACTGCATTTTCATTCTTTCTGCATTTATTCTGCCATTGTAATTCCTGTCAATTTACTTCAATAAACCCTAGAATTTCCCCCAACTTTCCTTTGTTTAGCTAACAGTTGATTCCTGATGACAATTCCTGGAAGGAACTCGAGCATTTATATGGCAGGAACTCAGGATCCTACCAACTTGGTATTAGAGCCTCTAGATCCAGTGAGTGAAGGCAGCCGGGAAGGAAGCTCTGGCCTCGGCGGATCTGGAGGAGTGGCATCCGAGGGGAGGAGGTCGTTCGTTGACAACGAACGGATCCTCTCCATTGAAGGAACCATGGGTGCCATATCAGGTATTGTGCTAGATCTGTCTACCAAATTTGTTCAATTGGAGGGCCTCCCTGCCAAATTTGAGCAATTCGAAGATCGATTTGGAAGATTTGAGAAGATGCTGGAGGAATTAACCAGATCTCGAAGGGATGGAGAGAGTTCGAGCTCAAATATGAACTCCTCTCCATTGTTACACAATTTTCCACCTGCACCACATTTTTTTGGGCAAATTTCCCCAGTGCATAATAATAACATGCATTTGGGGAGTGCCAACACATCAATGATGAATTCAGCTATGGCCACCGGTGAACAAACTCCTTTTCCCCACATGAGAACACCACCAAATACACACTCACAAATGGTAAGAACCCCAGCAAATGCTCCAGGAGCATTGTATACTCCCCCAAGGCCAATTATACAGGCTGGAGGTCTTCCCTATAATGCTCCAAATATCATTCAAAATCAAAACAGGGGGCAGTCTTCACACAGGCTTAAATTGCCTGAGTATGATGGCTCAGGTGATGTAGAGGAATGGCTAATGAGAGTGGATCACTATTTCAGCTTTTATCATACTTTAGAAGCTGATAGAATCAAGTTATGTTCAGTCCAACTCAAAGGCATAGCTGCATATTGGCTAAGATGGGTGTTAAAACTCAAGAATGGAGTCATGACTTGGGATGATTTTTACCAAAGTATCAGAATGGAGTTTGGCCCCTCTCAGTTCACAGACCACATCATTGACCTGAAACACCTCCAACAAGACTCTGATGTTCAGGAATATAATTCCCAATTCCAGAGAGTCTCACAAAGAGTGCAAGGGGTCCCTGAGATCTGTCTCCTTAGTCACTATATAGGTGGCTTGAGAGAAGTGATCAGATATGAGCTGCAACTAGCAAGCCCAAGAAGTTTACTAACCGCCATGCAACTCTCTAAGTTGTATGAAGCCAAGTTCTTAGCCCTCAAGAGGAACTACAAGGGTCACACACACTTGTACAAGACTACTCCTACAGCAAGTATGGTGCCTAACACCCCAGCTCCTCCTGCAAGCAATAATGAAGCAGGAAAAAAATATACAAACACCACACATCCAGGAAGACTCACTATATCCCCCACTGAAATAGTGAGGAGAAAAAATTTGGGTTTATGCTTTCTGTGTGAAGAGAAATGGTTCAAAGGCAACAAATGCAAGGAGAAGAGACTGTTTATGCTTACTGCAGATGATGAATAGGAAGAAAATGTTCAGGATGAGGTAATTCCAGAATCTTTCTCCATTTCATTGCAGGCTCTGTCAGGGACAAACCAACATTCAACCATGAAGATGATATGGACAATACAAGGCAAGCCAGTCATAGTGTTAGTGGACTCTGGATCCACTCACAGTTTTGTTGACAAGCAATTCAGTGAGAGGTTGCAGCTAAATACCTCAAGTAATGAAGTTTTTAAAGTATTGGTAGCCAATGGGGAGAAGTTACAAAGCCAAGGCATGTATCCAAATGTCTTGATTGACTGCCAAGGAAAAAAATTACAGGTGAATCTACTCAAGCTACCTATCACAGGGTGTCAAGTTGTCTTAGGAGCTAATTGGCTAAGAACTCTGGGAACCATCCTTTGGAATTTCGAGGACCTCACTATGGTGTTTCAACAAGATGGGCAAGTACAAGCTTTTAAAGGGCTGGGTGCAGACAAGCATAACCTGTTTGAAGCAGACCTGAAGGAGCTCAGACAGAAAAACCAGTTCTATATTATCCAGCTCTACTCTGTAGAGTGCCATGCCACTACTACAGGTACACATCCATCCATCTCTTCTCTACTGCACAGTTTCAAACAACTATTTGAGGAACCTACATGCCTACCTCCCAAGAGAGAGTTTGACCATAAAATTCCCTTGATACCTGGGGCTCTTCCAGTGTGTCAGAGGCCATATAGACATCCTTACATACATAAAAATGAAATAGAAAAACAAGTGAGGGAAATGTTAGCTAGTGGAATCATTAGGCCCAGTACAAGCTCCTATTCCTCGCCTGTTATCTTAGTGAAGAAGTCTGATGGATCCTGGAGAATGTGTATAGATTATAGGGCTCTTAATCAAAACACTATCAAGGATAAATTTCTAATTCCATTTATAGATGAATTGTTTGATGAGCTACATGGGGCAAAAATTTTCTCTAAGCTGGACTTGAGAGCTGGGTATCATCAAGTGAGGGTAGTGGATGAGGATGTACCTAAAACTGCTTTTAGAACTCATGAGGGACACTATGAGTTCCTTGTGATGCCATTTGGGCTCACCAATGCACCTTCCACTTTTCAGTCCATGATGAACTCTATATTCAGGGACTATATGAGGAAATTTGTTCATATATTTTTTGATGACATACTGATTTACAGCAGTAGCTTTGAAGAACATTTAGTGCACCTGGAAAAGGTATTCTACAGGTTGGCAGAATTCAATCTGAAGATCAAGGAGAGCAAGTGCCATTTTGCTTTGCAGAGGATTGGGTATTTGGGGCATATTATTTCTGAGGAAGGCATCCAAGTGGACACTTCAAAGACTGAAGCAGTGGAACACTGGCCAATTCCAACTACAATGAAGGGGCTCAGGGGGTTCTTAGGCCTTACTGGCTACTACAGAAGATTCATTCAAGGTTATGGGGCAATAGCTGGACCACTCACTGATCTACTCAAGAAGGATTCCTTTAAATGGAATGATGCAACTCAAGAAGCTTTTGAACAGTTGAAATTAGCCCTCATTCAACCCCCAGTTCTCAGTATGCCAGACTTTAATGAGGTATTTGTTCTAGAATGTGATGCTTCAGGGGAAGCAATAGGAGCTGTCCTCATGCAAAAAGGCAGACCTATAGCATTCCTGAGTCAAGGACTGAAGGGAAGGTCAAGGGCTCTGTCCACCTATGAGAAGGAGATGTTAGCTATTCTCTTGGCTATTAAGAAGTGGAGTCAATATTTGTGGGATAGAGAATTCATTATAAAGACTGACCACCAAGCACTCAAATACTTGTTAGATCAGAAATTGGGGACAGAGGCTCAACACAAATGGATAGCTAAATTGCAAGGGTATCACTACAGAGTAGAGTACAAGAAGGGTAAGGAGAATGTAGCTGCATATAGTTTATCCAGGAGGGAACCTCTCATAATGAATGATGTTACTGTGGTCCAAGCTGATTGGTTGGCTCAATTCCAGGAACAAATGCAACATTCAGATTTCTATAAAGAACAACTGAACAAATGGGCACAGGGCAGTTTAAACACTGATAAATACACTATGAGACAAGGCCTCTTATATTACAAAAACAGGCTCCTTATTGACCCCCAATCTGAATTTGCAGCCACTATGTTAAAAGAACACCATGACCATGTGCAGGCAGGTCATTTTGGTATGGCAAAAACTCTACAAAGACTCAAGAAGACATGCTATTGGAGAGGGATGAAGACTGCAGTCAGAAAATATATACAATCCTGTGACATTTGCCAACAGAATAAGTATGAAAATACCTCCCCAGCTGGACTGTTACAACCCTTACCTATACCTGATAGGGTTTGGGAAGACATATCAATGGATTTCATTGAAGGTTTACCTACTAGCTGTCACAAAACAACTATAATGGTTGTGGTTGATAGGTTAACTAAATACATCCACTTATTTTCCCTTTGTCATCCTTACACTGCTGCTATGGTGGCTCATGTTTTCATTGATGGTGTGTTCAAACTACATGGGATGCCTAAGTCCATTGTCTGTGACAGAGATCCCATCTTCACTAGCCAGTTTCTGCAAGAGTTTTTTAAAGCACAGGGAACTAAACTCAAATATAGCACTGCCTACCATCCTCAAACAGATGGGCAGACTGAGGTCACAAACAGGAGTATTGAAGCCTATTTGAGATGCTTCTGTGGGCATAAACCTCATGAATGGAGCAAATTCTTATCATGGGCTGAATTTTGGTTTAATACCAACTGGCACACTTCAACCAGGGTTACACCATTTGAGGCTGTCTATGGCAGAGCTCCCCCACATATCCTCACATACATTCCAGACCCCCCCAAAACAAGAGTGTGGAAGAAGCTCTAAACTCTCGAGATAATGCCCTACAGTTACTCAAGGACAACCTACACATGGCCCAAGATAGGATGAAGAAGTTGGCAGACACTAAGAGGACTGACAGGCAATTTGATGTAGGAGACTGGGTTTTCCTCAAACTACAACCCTATAGACAAGTTTCAGTTGGGCAACAAAGACCTCAAAAGTTGTCACCAAAATATTTTGGTCCATATAAAATCTCAGCTAAGATAGGTACAGTAGCTTATAAGTTAGCCCTTCCTGAAGGATCACAAATCCACCCTATTTTCCATGTCTCCTAACTCAAGAAGAAGGTCAGTTCTACCAGAGAAGTGCAAGCAGGAAATCCTACTCAAGTGGAAGCTCAAATTTTAGAGACTGACTTCATTCTGGATAGAAGAATGGTGAAGAGAGGCAACCGTGCTGCTGTTGATCTCCTGGTACAATGGAAACATTCGAGCAAGGAGTATGCTCAGTAGGTGCCTTATGAACACTTCATTCAAACCTATCCCCATTTTGACCTTGAGACAAGGTCAATTTAAGGGAGAGGGAGTTGATACGTGCCCATTTGCATAGGCACAGCGCAATGTCCAATTCTGGGCAGTTGGTTTGTTAGTTATTCCTCTCTCAGGGCCAGCTCAGCTCTTCAGAGGACAGCTCATCATTGGACATGCCAATCACAGCCTGCAATGACAAATATAAGCCACGTCAGCCAAAATATCCTTCCTATATATAGCTATAAATAGGAACAGAAGAGTATCAGAGATTTACCAATTTTCTCAGTATTACTTTCTTACTGCATTTTCATTCTTCCTGTATTTATTCTGCCATTGTAATTCCTGTCAATTTACTTCAATAAACCCTAGAATTTCCCCCAAATTTCCTTTGTTTAGCTAACAGTTGATTCCTGATGACAATTCCTGGAAGGAACTCGAGCATTTATATGGCAGGAACTCAGGATCCTACCAGAGGCCAAGGGAATTATGGAGAACGAGAGAAATTATGAAATTGAAATTATAAAAATCAATAAAAATATTTAGATATAGAAGAAAAGTACTCCATAGTCATCAAAATAGTCATAATTTGACACATAATTATGAAATTGAAACATAATTATAAAGAACTTGAGAGATCACCTTGCATCATCTTTTGGAAATCCAAATCCAGAACGCCTCGACCTCCTTCAGGTCTTGGGAGCTGTCGTGGTCGACCAACTTCCTGAGATCGCCGAAGTAGGAGGAGGCCAGGTTCCTTAGATCCGAGACCTTCGTCATGCTGAAATTGAGTCGACATCAGGAGTTCTAATAAAGGAAAGAAATTATCAAGTCCTAAGGGGCATTTTCACAAACACTAACCAATCCTTCCCGAATTCACAAATCAATAGATTATTTCTCACAAAAATCATTCTTCCAAGACAAAAATTATGACTATAATAATTAAATTATTCACTAATTTCTTACCATCGGTCCATGAATTAATTATCTGCAAAAAAAACCCAAAAAAATGCGCAAAAATTAGGGAAATTACAATAAGAGAATTTTTAGAAAAATCTTCACAATTTTAGAAAAATCTTCACAGATCTCATCACCTCTAAGATCACATCAGTATGATCGAGCAGCAGCGGCCTCTCGACAGCGTCGAAGTCTTCCGAGTCGACCTCCGTGTCGAGTTTTTTTTCGAAAAAAGGAAGGGAAAGAAGAGGAAGAATGCATCGTGGATGAAGAAGACCTCATGGTGTCCACGTCGACCTCTGAGTCGGGGTTCTTGCAGGTCGCAGCACTGCTGGTCCTCTACCGATGTACACTTGGGGCTCTATGGTCGGCTCGTCGACGAGATGGAGATGAGGAGGAGAAGGGGAGAGAGAGGCACAGGAAAATGATAAGGGAGCGAGGGTTTTTTCGATGGGGGAAGAGAAAAGTGAGTGCTGGTTCGTTTTAGATCGGTGAAAAGCAAAAAAAATGAGCGGGCTACGAATTGGAAAGTAATATTTTTCTACTTTTCATAACGTTTGTGTGTAACAACGTTATATATATGTGAACAATATATAACGTTTAACGTCATAAATCGTTATAATAGGTCAAAACAATTTCAGAACCGTCATATTATGTGTTGTTGCTAAAATTCTGTAACACTTATATATTAACCGTTATAATAGCTTCTTTTCAAGCATTATAACAGGATATTTTTCTTTTAGTATTACTTTAAGAATCACCATAAGAGGAATGAAAGAACCCTTTTTTGAAATCCTAAAAATTAAATAAATAAAAATTATGTAGGACAAAAAACTTTTAAAGTAATTAAATATTAATTGCCTCAAAACAATAATAAGAAATTTACCAACACCTTGAACACCATGAATTTAGCAAGCCACGATAGTGTGGACGTATACAAATTCAACTTTGTTGAAGTAGGTTTTGTAGGAACGAATTTGTAAAGCACAATACTCTAGAGGGGGATGAATAGAGTAGGCAGCGGAATGTAGCTAATTTAAAAAGTTATCAGCAAGATCACAGAGACAATATATATCACAAATAAATAATATAAAAGCATAAATTAGAAAGCAAACGCAAAGACAATGATGTATACTGGTTTTAGAGAAATCTTCTTGTATGACGTCGTCTTTGGCCCATCAACAATTCTCCATTGCATATGTCCTGGTAAATTCATGTTTGATCATGCTTACTGCATGTCTACAAATACATGTTAGACAAACAAAATAATATGATACAAGCATAGCAATACGATATATAACATTTAGGACAATGCTAAGTTTAAGTAGCAACATGATAGTGATTACATGAATATTAGTGATGTCATTATGGTAAACTTAATTGATTTGCCATATTCAAAATATGATATAATCATTGGGCTAACAATCTCCCTCTTTTTGATTATGGTAAATCGGTTAAGTTTGATATATATACAATAGATGCATGTATCACTAATAAACACATAATACTATAATATAGTGTGCTAACTTAAACTTATTTCTCCCCCTTTGACATAATAAAAAAAAGCTCCCCCGTAATTAGAGCTCAAATGAACTCAAGCATAAGTAAAGGAGGAAGGCACAAATAATCATGATCAAGGATTAGGAGAACAGTGTAACGACAAGTTTGAAAAGTGCATAACTAAAGTAGAAAAACTTACCAAAACACAAGATAGTTGGTTGAACGTTAACAAAAAAAACTGAAATCAAGCAATACATAGTTTACCAACTAGAAATCCAAAAATGACATTCAAAACACAATATGATGAATAAATATAACTGTAGTTTTGAAATAAACCAATAAAGAAGAAAATATATATCAATAGTAGAAATCAATCATTGGTCATAAATAAATCATGAGGATTAGAAAATCACTGATCTGTATATACCAATAAAAATAAAAAATAGAATGAGACTTTTAACAATGATAAAAAAAGTATGATTCATAATTTGCCGATACAAATTAGTGAATCAATTCCATAAAGAGCATAATCATTGAAAAGAAATAAAAAAATACATATACTAGAATCTATGCAAAATCAATATCAAAGTTTATGCAGTTGAATTCAATTACCTTAGCATGATATATGAATATCCATAAAATAAACATGAACGTAATGAAGACAAAATACTTGAGAAGGAAAAATTTAGTCGACTTGAATGCTCCCCCACAAAGTATGATCAGTCTAAATATAGATAACCATTAACTTTGAGATAAAATCTTAATAAGAAATTCCAAAATTAATTTAAACTCAAAAGAATTATCAATGAAGATAATTAAATATATTTGGCAAAATAAATTTTTAGAAACTTGAATCAAATGAGAGAATTAAAAATAAATAAGTAATAATAGTAATCATATATTCTCCCAAAAAATATGAACAAATCAACAAGATATGTAAGGTAAAATAATATATGTCCATGATGAACTAGCTATACCACATATTAAGGGCATAAAAGAATTGAAACAATTAATTTTGCTCCCCCTTAAAATATGAGTATCTAGTTCCGAAGAAATTGATATGCAAGAATAGATAAAATAAATAATCACAAGATCTAAGGAATATCAAAGATATGCATTTTTCTTTTCTTTGATCAAATGCATATAAAGTCCCAAACTTAAAACAAATATCATCTTTAGACAAATAAAAGAAATATCCAATGAATAAATGCTTAAAGATGAACAAAAAATATATCTCCAATATACATATATAAAATAAATATTTCAAGACATTAAAAGATTTTGAAAACTGTCTTTAATAATAACATTTGAGTACCGGACAGATTCAATAAATCAAAAAGACTTTTCAAAAATATGAAATTTATTACGAAAAACTGTCTTAATAAATGTTTGAATACGTCCATTTAGTCCTCAGTCTGAAAGTTGGCGATTCGAATCACGGAAACAATTTCAATAGAAGAATCCATAAATCATAAATAAATCCATTTGAACAAATAAACATAACTAGATAAATGTCCAAAAAAAAGTGTATTCTAGATATATGGCATGTCATGGGGATAATTGATTTGAAACAATTAACTGCTCCACCTTTACATGGCTATATCAAAAAAAAATAGTTTACATAAAATTTATAAATCAGAGGAATATTTTCAAAAGTAGGAAACTAATTTTTAAAAAAAATCAAAGTTAATTTCTTTCCTTTTAAAGCTGTTGCACGGTGTCCATCAGATAACCGTAAGGGTAAAGTGAAGAAACGCTTTGAGAGAGAGAGAGAGACATTCAATATGCATGACTTCTCCCCTACAAAGAGTTAATATTCTAGATAGTAAGTAACTTGAATAAGAAGAGAATAATAAAGCTTAAAATCTTGAATATTATACAAGTTAAAGATGAAATCACAAGACCATAATATTCAATGAGTAGTCACAAGATCATCAAGTATCGAATAATATGACAGAAAAATGAATATATTAAAAGATGACAAACGTTAACCTATGGAAGATCAATTTATGTTACCTTTTGTAAAATTAAATAATATTATCCATCAAATCTAAAATCCAAAATCCATCATATAACAATTGCAACTAGATCTCAATAAATCTTTAGTTTATAAAACGTTGATCAATCTTGGGTTAGATGTAGAGGTACTGTCCCAGCTAACGGAGGTTCATCGGGGATCACTTAAGTACCGCTTCGCTTTAGCCGTAGCTGTGGTGACAGACAGACCCTTTGTAGGCTTATACCCAAAATAAATCTTTTCTTTAATAACCAAGAATTTAAGAAGAATTTGTGCAATATGCAATCAATTATATTCTATGAATGTGGCCTATCTTCTTGCAGTTGTCACATACATGCTCTTCTTCGTATAAGGTATTGTATTGTACCTTAAATACTAATTCCATCATGCACATATTTGCATCATTATGAAGATTATCCTTCTCTCTGGAGTTGCTAGCTTTGCTTTCATACCTATACTCCTAAGTAGCTTCAAGAACTTTCCAAATTTTATGAGATGTTGTGTAAGTAATAATAAGATTGAATACATTTATGTCTACAGCACAGTAAAAAATATGCATAGCTTTTGCATCGAGGCTAGCTAACTTCTTCTCTTCCTCTGTGTAACTATAATAAGGCTTGTTGATTATAGAGGATGTGAGAATAGAAGTGATAGTAGACTTTTGGTAGCCATTGACAACAATTGACCATAAGTCAAAATCTAGAGACTTCAGGTAGAAGCTCATTCGTGTCTTCCAATAACTATAGTTTGTTCCATCAAATAGTGGGAGTCTATTTATGGATTGCTCTTTAGTTGTGAAGTACATACTTGCCATATATGATACTGTGATCTATGTAACAACTGTAATAAATAAGAATATAATAGCAGTGTTACCTCGCTTTACCTGTATAACCTGCTCTGATACCAATTGTAGGAGCAATTGGTATGAGCAGCAATATCTATATAACAAGCACACGCTTTGATACCAATTATAGGCAATTGGAATCAGAGGTTAACAATTGATAATAAGGATCTACACTAAGGATGTTAAGCCAGATAATAGAGTCCTAGCTCTGATACCAATTGTAGGCAATTGGAATCAGAGGTTAACAATTGATAATAAGGATCTATACTAAGGATGTTAAGCCAGATAATAGAGTCCTAGCTCTGATACCAATTGTAGGAACAAATTTGTAAAGCACAATACTCTAGAGGGGGCATGAATAGACTACGCAGCGGAATGTAGCTAATTTAAAAAGTTAGCAGCAAGATCACAGAGACAATATATATCACAAATAAATAATATAAAAGCAGAGATTAGAAAGCAAACGCAAAGACAAGGATGTATACTGGTTTTTCTCTTGTAAGGACTAGTCCAGTCGGAAGAACTCTAGCTTCCAGTTGAATCCACTATTGGAAAATACCACAAGTTTTCATCCGAAGTTCTTACAACTTCTATAACGCGAGCTTTGATTCGAAGTACTCGACCAACTTCAATTGTGAAGTGTTTATCTTCAATCAAGCCTCTGATTACAATCACTTTGAAACTTCTAGACCGTATCGTACTGACAAATTGACTAGAGGATTGTAACTGGCTTGGAATTTAAAAATTAATAGCTCAGAATACTTTGAAAGAAGTAGTAGGCTTAGAGAAAAGAGATATGAAAGTGAACGAGTGTGTTGAAATGATCAAAATTCTTCTCTATTTATAGTTTTTCGAAAGGCAAAATTCTGACAGAATTTGGACAGAACTCTATGAGAAAATCTCGGCAAGATCCGTAACTGCGGGATGACCAATTTCAAAATCCAACGTCCACTAACCGAACTCTGGCCAAATTCGGGGCAAACTCGGGCCGAATTCTGTTGGAGTTTTGTCAGAGTTTTTGCAAATTGGTTTTGGGCTTTTTGAAAAGATCAAGCAGTTAGGAAGTAGTTTGGGCTTTTGTAAGTGGGCTTGTTTTCAAAATAAAAGGGTATTTTGAAAATATTTCTTGGATGGCCTATTTGCCAGTACGATGCAGTTTATATCGTATTCCTAGACTCAATAAATATGAAAAATACATTGATCAAATAGGAAAACCAATAGCCCTTTGATGATGCCTTTCTTCTGATATTAGAGCAAACATGAAGACGCCTTTTTCTTTGACGACGATCCTCCAAAGATAAACATATCTGGAAATCTGAATACCTTTGGTGGCTTCACCCCTGAACCCCTACGGGGGGCGCTGCCCCCTCGACCCCTGTCCGCTGACATGATAGGTCGTTAGGCGGTTCAGAAAAATTTTCTTGTATTACGCCATCTTTGGCCCATCAACAATTCATTATTGCATATGTCTTGGTAAATTCATGTTTGATCATTCTTACTACATGTCTACAAATACATGTTAGACAAACAAAATAATATGATACAAGCATAGCAATATGATATAGAATATTTAGGACAATACTAAGTTTAAGTAGCAACATGATAGTGATTACATGAATATTAGTGATGTCATTATGGTAAACTTAATTGATTTTCCATATTTAAAAACATGATATAATCATTGGGCTAACAGTTTTTTCCTATTATTTTTATTATCATGTCAACATAACTTTATGACAAATAAAATTATTCTGTTGGTCTTGCTCTGGTCATACAAATAAAAGCAGTGACTCCGATGGGGAGGATACCATTATTTGTATCTAAGTTTATACCTTTACTTAATCCTAAGTCCATTACCTTGTAATGAGTTCCTTCCGATGGAAAAGTGAACACATATTAAGTAACTTTTTATAATTATCCCTAAGGAAGTTGGTACTAGTGATCCATAATTATACTCATCCGATATGGAGGAATGTACTAAAGCCAACACGCAAGTATAATTACATCACCTACAAACCAGTAATGGAGACCATGGAATTTATACTAAATAAATTACCTCTCTCACTTAGTCATTTAACAATAAGGGTTTTTTTACTAGTTGATATTACGTCCATGTTGTCCATTATTAATGCTGGCCTAGTTTTTCATAAAAAAATATCCATAGAATAATAAACATGCATAATCAGAAAAAGCAAATTGACAATAAACAGAAGAAAAAATATCTAACTATTATGGTCATCTTTCCTGCTCCGTCCTCAACAATTCGAATCCAAAATCTGGCACTGTGCAGACTTAGTTTTTTTTTTGGCTGTCGATTCCTTCATTAAAAATCATCCATCTGCCTCTGGACTACTTAAAACCAGCATCTCGTCCGATGTCAGAAACAGCCACCACCGCCATCACGATTGATAAAAAAATAATTAAAATTATATCAATCATATGTCTCCCGAAGGAGTTCACACATAATCTAGATTGAAAGATTAAAATTATAAGCACGATCAACCCTCATAATTTTAATTACATCCACAACAACAACATCCACGACAGGTCCGTGGTTTAAAATAACACAAACAAAACATGAATTAGACCATAATAGTTGGATCTAAGATGCCTGTAAAACCGAGTTAGAACATATCTAAATCTACCGACTATTATACAATACAAGTTTTATTGGACAACATGGATGTATCAATCAATACGCAGGTCCGAGGAGGCTGTGAAACCAATTGATGGAACTGGAGATTCCCAGGACCCCTAGTTTGGTGTGCGTATTGATCGATAGAAGTTTAACAGATCTAAAACGTGTTGTAACCCTTCATAGCAGAACTAGGGTTCACAAATTACACCTGCGATGGGAAGAAGAAGGTACTTTTCAGCGACCTCGAGCAATCATGACCCCAAGATCTTCTACAGTATTCCTTCCTCGGGTTGGACGTCGTGTGGGCGATGATCTCCTAACCTTTTCTTCTCCTTGGCATCCCTCCTTTTTTTTTCTCCTTACATGAATCACGAATTTAGAGAAAGCTTCTTATTTTCGATGAGATTATGACGGCCAGAGAATAGACGATATATATAAGGCTACGGCTGGGACCATGAGGAAAAATTAGGGTTAGGTCTTCTAACGGATTTGGGTATCCCATGTTCAGCCTGAACACACAACCCAGGTCCATTAACAATAGCTCGGTCCACTAAAGAGCTATTGTTGCACCTTCCTAATTCCAAATTATGATTGTGGGCTCTTTTTATTATATGCTCGTTTGGCTGCCCATGTTAAGATATCGAATGTTCATCGATCAAATTAAGTTACTGACAACTATATTGATCGACATTTTTTATCTTTAAGTAGTAGTACTTAACTTTATTTGCCATATCCGATATAATCCACCTGCAGGGTTTACATGACAATCCTTATGAACTCCTTAAGGGGACATCATCAATCCGACGTATCGGGACATGGATTCCTTTTATAATCAACAACCCATTATACATACAATGTTATTACCCAATTCATAGAGGTTGTTGACCCATAATGAATCTCACTCTTTTATGAGTCAAAGTAATGCACACTGTATATACATGTTTGTTATTATATTCGGATTAAGAGCACAAGCATCCATAATAACAGAGGTGTTTGTTCACTTAGGTAGTCAGTACAAAGAGAACAACCTTAAGTGGTCCTGTTCAATTCACACAAAGTGTACTAGTGTAAACATCTAGTCAAGATAGACTAACACCAGATTATACTACAACCTTTTCAATGGATTGTTCAAGTCCATCTAGGTTGTGAACTATTTATATATTCTATAGAAAACTGATAATATAATCTTCTGTGGGACACCACACACCATATTATTTATAATATAGAATATCAGATACTTGCGTTAACACTTGCAATAAATACAATATGCAAACATTTGTCCATATGATTCTCATTCAAAATTTAAGAAAATAAAGTTAATACAAAAGTGATGCTTTTAGTATATAACCCTAACAATCTCCCACTTATACTCAAATCATTGCTTTTCAGTTTACTGTTACATAGACATCCTATTGTACATCCACAACTACAGAGAGTATTTACCATTGCTGTGATAAGCACCATCATGGGAGTAGGGATATGATAGACATTTCCTAGTTACATTATCGAGACACAATTTAATACTAGAGCCACACCCTAGCTGGTTTAGTTAACTTGTATAGTGTAATTACCTTGGCCTCACCTAAGAAGATTACGATTCATTAGTTAGCATCAACATTGCATAAGCCCTATATTTGACACCTTTAGTAGTCTCATAACCGTAGCATAGATAAACTTGTTAGATTAGCAAATGAAGGACTTAGTTGTTAGAGGGTTCTTTTATTAATCATACAAATCGTGTCTTAGTTTAATTTGGAGAAAAAAAATTCTGAAGTATAAAGGTTGTAAGCCCCTCTAAATTTTAGAATTTACCAGGATTACCGATCGATTAAGATAAATTGATTCCCACTAGGATGATAAATCAGGGCCACATGAACACCCACTTTCTATTTAGATCATTTCATGTCCTTTACCGTGACATTGATATTAGGAGCACAATACTAGTTGTTAACTTCCAAGAAATTTAGTATGTAAGACCTAGACGAGTCCACCTTCATTTAGACATATCATGTTCCAGTCAAACACATCCACTTATACTTTATTTTTATGATGCGACTTTTGGGTCAAAAAGGCTAACTATAACTCTTACCGTAATACCGATGTACTTCCTGAATTCAATTAGAGATCCAACCTCGACTCAACTCTTTCGACCCAATACATGATTATGATCTACTCAAAGTCCACTATGCACATGCCACTAGTGTACCACTCAATGGAGTTCCCATGTGCTACTTAAACACAAAAGTCACGGAAGGCATATTTTTGGGCTTAAAGGAACCTACCCGACTGGCAATTAGCCCAACCACTTGAGTTCGAACCTATTCTAGGTTACCCTAACCTAATAGGAATGGTTTAGATTAGTTTTATGGGATCTTGTCCAGCAAATATAATTAAAAACCCAATATTCATTCAATCAAATATTGATGTCTAATTAGGGAACCCATTAGAAGTTAAATCCATCCATACATATAACTATATTTGGACTATAAAACCCAACTTTATGAAATATGTTGCTACACCTATTATGTAGTCCCCATCTCTTGGTCCACTAATCCTTCTTCCATAAATTTCATAACTGTATCTCTTCGTAACCTATGTTATGCGATTAATGGAATCCCCCTGTACCAACTTGTTCTGGTTATGCTTAACCAAGACCTCTCCTAGTGCCTTGATAAAACATGGTCAATATAAGTGCAATGTCAAATATTGATACCTAGGCTCCCTTTAGAGTCCTTGACTATGGTCAGAAGTACGTCACATTCTCGTACATCTTAAAATTATCATCTTCAGAAGTCTTGTAATGACGATTTTTACGGTTAGCCAACTTCTATAAGTTGGGTAGGGTCTTGAACCAAGAATACCCTACCTGGTAGAATATGGCGCCAATTTGGATTCCGTTATAACCATCCACCATCTTTTCGAAAACCAAGTTACGATTTAATGAATTTACTCTTCCAACGTATTCAACCTCATTATTCTATGATATTAAGAGTTATTTTAATTTCAAGGACAAATTTTTTATAAGTTGGGTAGGATACAAACCCCCAAATTTTTAAAGATTTTTCTACTTATGTTTGCTTAAATAATAATTTATTTTTTTATTTTTAATTTATAAATTTATAAATATAGTTTTAGTCATGGTAAAATTTTGCTATGCATATTGACTAGAAAATATGACATGACAAGTGCAGTCGTATACCAAGACTAGCGTATTAGCCGTACCACCCAAGTTCATTTGTTTTATTTATTTTAAGATTTTTTAAATGATATTTGGTAATATTTTTTATTTTAATATTTATTTATTTTAGAAATATATGTATATTTAATTTTTTTAAATAAGTGCATTTGTATATAAAATAAATAAATATTTTTTTTACCAAAAATATTTTAATGTATATTAGAATTTTAAACTAACCATATTATATATTTTAATGTATATTAGAATTTTAATGTATATTAGAATTTTACCAAAAATATTTTAATTTATATTAGAAATAAATAAATATTTTTTTACCAAAAATATTCTAATGTATATTAGAAATATATGACTCGGCCACGGCGGGGGGAGGCGCGGAGAGGCAGTCCGCTGCCGAGGCGGGGAGGGGCGCGACGGGAGGGGACTCCGGGGGGAAAGGCTGCAGTCGAGGAGGCGGGCGCCTGGGTCGGAGGAGGCGAACTAGGCGGTGCGGTGCTGGAC